>PVLD010002737.1:0-157938 GCA_004027595.1 Dinomys branickii | reverse complement strand
AAAAAAAAAAAAAAAAAGAAAACACAAGAACCAAAAATCCAAAGAAAGAAAACAGGCATTCATCAACAACAGCAACAACATCAACAACAACAACAACAGAAAAAAAACACCGCTTGTTGCTGCTTTACATATTGATATCTTCGAAGTGTGTGTTCAGGCTAACACATACAGATATACTCTATTAATCTAATATCCTGTCATCGATTATTGCTTAGCATTAAGTGATATAATACAATAGTAGAACCTTGTTTTGTGGCATTCCTAAATCAATCGCCTGCCTCACACACAGCTCCTCCCAGGTCTTGTTTGAAATGCTGCCCTTGAAAGTCCCTTTAGGGGACTTTGAAAGGCTGCTGCAGCTGTTCCAAAGAAATTCTCACCACTCCTTTTCATGGTGAGTAACTTAGTCACATTTTGCAAATATATTAGAGATGGGAAGAACCTGCAGTCTTTAACTTCTTGGGGTAAACTTTAGTAATACCTCTGTTACATGGTATCTTGAGAATGTATTATTTCAAGTAAGAAAAATTATCAGGTAACTGAATCTAGTTTTCTGAACAAAACTTCAAACAGAATCTCCTATGAAACTTTGAGAGATAACAGATGAAAGAGAACATACAGAAAAAAGGCCAACTTAAAACCCTGTTTTTATGTGACACAAAGAAAGACCTTAGGAAAGCAGTCCCTGCCCAGGGTGGTACTGTCATCCACCAGAGCAACCACAGACCCTCAGCTGGCATGAACTTGAGTACGTTTCTCTGTGTATCTTGGTTACTTTTCTCTCATTGCCGAGACAAATACCTGATGCCCAAAATTAAGGAAGGAGAGGTTAATTTAGCTCACAGTTTGTGGACGTTTCAGTCCATACTTGGTTGGCTCCAAGGCAGAGTGGCACATGGCAGAGGGTAACAGTTCATGGTGGCAGAAGACAGCAAAAGCAGCCAGAGCAAAAGGGAGGAGAGCAGGAGGTCAGCCTCTTTCCCTCCCTTACATTGTATGCAGGCTACCTGCCCCAGGGTGGGTGCAGCACTCACATCCATAATTCCAACACTGGACCATGAATCAATCATAAACTCTAGAAGCCCACCCATGACTGCATGAGGATTTGGGGGAAAATGCAGACACTAACCATAACACTGTGCTTCTACTTCTAGCTGGCAGAAATTGCAATCATCACTGTGACTATTTCTCTCCTGCTTTCTGCCTAATAATCAAGTATGTCTGAGTCAGCTTGAAGCCAGGGCTAGTGACAGAGGCATGAGGTGGCCAGAGGAGCTCTGGGAAGTTAGGAGGAAAGGAAGGTGACCCACAAAGCCTCACCTCTGGCTGGACCAACCTGTCTTCTTCAGTGGGAGTTTGATGACTGGAGATGGGAGCTTGATGGTGGGTGAGAGAGGACAAGGGGATGGTTTCCAGAGAGTAGTGGGTCTCCCTGGGGCCCTTGTGCTCACTGCAGGAGTTTCCTACGCACAGTGTATACAAATTCGGGATGCTTCCTTTGGGGAGCTTCTTAACAACGTCACTCAGATAATGAGCACTGAGTAAAGAATGCTAAGAACCCTATCCACGTATCATGTGGTCAAATTTATTTGGGAAAATATTTTAAGTCAAATATCGTACTTTCATTATTTCTTTTGTAAAACAGGATGCTGGTGTTGGATTTTTAGCTTTTTTCCCTGTAGATGATTTGGTTTGTAAGGGAACTGAACACACCGCAGGAAAGAGACAGTGTGCAGTTGTAAAATGTTTGCAATCAAGGATGTGACTCTGACACTGGTACAGAGTAAACAAGGAGCTCCAGTGTGTGTGGCCAAGCCACCTCCATGTCCTGGGTTATGTCACTCTGTCCTGTCTACGGAAGGGACTCCCACTGTCTGCCCGCCTGTGTCCGTGCTCTGACATCAAAGTTTCTCTGTGACTTCCTTTCTTGGCCCTGTGCTGATAGTGAAGAATGAGGGCTCCCAGCAGTGAAATCTGAAGCCATTAAGTGCTGCACGTTCCCATTGGATGTTCGCAGTGATTTTTTGGCGAGTACTACGTTTCCTTTGTAAAAGAAGGGAAATTAAAAAACAAATGACAAATGTCAAAGTAATCAGGTCATGCAAGCATAATGCAGATGTTTATATTTGCATGGTTACAGGAGCAACGTGGAAGCTCCCAGGTGATGTTCTGAAGTACAACGGAATCAACGATATGCCAAGGTAAAATAAATATTTTAAATCACTCTCATGTTACCAGTTTACTCACCGCACAAACTTGGGGGGATACCTGGGGATGGAAGCTTGCCGAGCTTGCTCTCTGCAGTGTCCTCAGCAGCCTACACAGCGTCCCCCTTCAGTTCCTCAGAAAGCAGACCAGATGTTGCCATGTGACTTGCATTCCCCTTGAGGCACAGTCCTTACTGAATCCTTGTACGGTCACCAATCCTTGGTGATCTTATATGTGGGGTGGCCTGAGGGATGCGCAGCGGGCTTCTAGAGACACACCACCCCCCACAGGTGGATGAATGAGGTGGGCTCCTATTTTAGACAATGGAAGTGTGTCCAGCCAACCAGGACCAACAGCTGAGAACTGGGTTCCAAACGTCCTTCTCCTGGTTGGGTTCCATCAACAGCACCAATATGAATGATGGGCAATTGCAAAGAGACTTATATGAGAGGGCAATCAAAAACTACAGTGAATGCTTAAAATTTTTTTAAGTGCAGTAAAAGACACATTGCCAAGGGATAGCATTTTGAGTATTTTGAGAGGGACTAATGATAATGTGTTTTATACTGGAATAATTTTTTAAAACATTTATCGTAGGTTTGTGCCATATATTGGAATAATTTTTTGAAACATCTACCATAGCTTTGATAACCCCTTGTTGGATCAATTGTCAATGGCAGTTTCTGTCAAATAACAGCATGACACTGTGTCCTCATTCACCTTATTCACTGGATCTGGCACCAGGCAACTTTTGGCTCCTCCCCAGAGTTAAAATGATCATGAAAGATAAACATTTAAATTGATTCAGGACATTGGGGTAGCTTCAATGGCAAAATCAGAGATAGGCATGAAACAAGGCATCCAAAACTGTTTCAGAAGCAGGTGAGAATATTGGGATTAGTATGTTCAAACCAAGGGAGATATTTTGAGGGGAATGAATAGCAATGTGTCTTTACTGCAATAAATATTAAAACTTTAAACATTCACCATGTTTGTGTGAATCATGCCCTGTATACCATCACACTTCATAACCCAGGTCAGGCCTTCATGCTGTTTTGTTGTGCCCTCCCATAACTGCCTCCAGATCGCATTTATATACGCTCTTCAGAAATTAGTTGATCAAGGTCTCTTTCCTCCAGACAGTCAGGGCTTAGTCTGCATTAACATTCACACACACTTGGATGCTCTGTAGCGCTTTAACTGGAAAATCAGAAAGGAGGATGTGGATGTTATTAAAGTGCCCTGTGAGTGCACTATGTAGAGATTTACCCTACAAGTAGCTGAGAGGTGGCTGATGATGTATGCAGGGTAGAGGATGCTCTTACTTGGATCTGGAACCCACACACAGGGCCAAGATACTGTAAGAGGCACTCAATTCATGACTGCAAATGAGAGGACGTCAATATCATTCCAGCACAGAGGATTGGGAGAGATGATTCCCAGTGAGTATCTGGGAAAAGCAAGGCTTGAAGAAGATAGATTCTGTGTTCAGAATCAGTTCAGGCAGCGGAGTCCCCTGTACTGTACCACCACATTCTGGTGCAGTGTCCCCTCTCCTAGGACCCGCTTGTTTCACTGGGGTCCAGGGCCACCATGGGGGGCTGCAGTGCCAAGTGCCATGCAAGTTACCCTGCACTGGTGTTGCTGGAATGTCACAGCGTCCCATGGGTGGGAATTTTGGGGCCCTGTGTGGCGGGTGGATATGTCATTTTTCCTTCCAGTCATTTATTTATTGCAGTTTGAATTAGACAAAATAAAACCAGAATATTAAACCAATTTTTTTCATTCATTTTGTAGCCTTGGGTGGGGAGAAATTATTTTGATTTCTGAATGAATCACTTAAATAAAAGCCCCAGTGTTTAATGACAGAGGAGGTCAAGGGACCAGGCAAACAATTGTGAAGGGTGGGCCAGCTGCATGGGCAGCATCCCAGGTGGAAAAGGGTCTCCAGCTGCCCTCTTTGGACAAAATCTCATCCCCCCCTTCTTCAGAGGCTGTTGAAAGTCCTCTGGTTGCAGGGGAAGGACACCTCTGTTGAGCAGGGAAAACCACTGCTCTATCCGTCTGACGATGGGAAGCGTGGTTTTCTGTGCCATGGGAAACCATGACTTCCCAAGGGATGCGTTTGCCTTCAGGGGTTCCATTTGCAAACCAGTCCCCAATGCAAAGAGACTCTCTCCTAATCTTTCTCATTTTCTTTGCAAAAAGTCTCCACTGGCCTGGAATGAGAGGGAGTTTCTCGTCTTGTAATGAGAAGGCCTACTGCTGCCTTGGGGCAAAGAAAGCCAGGCCTGAAAAATGACTTTGTTTTGGGTGTATTTAAACCTTTACCCCAAGATGCATATGCATTGTGTATGCTATTTGAGGAATAAATGAATGGTTTTTGATCCCCCAATATAAGGTCCCAATGGGGGGACTTCATTTCTCCATTTCTTCTGCCATGTGGAGACCCAGAGGATGCTGCCCCGAGGATCAGGCTCCTGCATACAGGACCTTGACAAGTCCTTGACTTTGGTTGTCACAGACTCCAGTCCCATAGGACATATTTGTTTATATAAATTATTTAGATCAGGTTATTTTGTTCTAGCAGCACAAATAGACTAAGCTAGCAACCTTATTCGGAAATAGGGTCTTTGTAGAAGACATATAGTTAAAATGAAGACGTGTCCTAAATCCAGTGTGACATGACCAGCGTTCTTACTAGAAGTGAGATGCCTGGACCCAGACTCAGAGGGAGATCACCATGGAGACAGAGATGGTAGTGTTTTGTGTACAATCTAAGAAACACCAATGATGGCCAAATTACCAGATTAGGTAATGTAAGAAACTAACTTTGTGGAAATTTCATATCTATCTGCAAGTTCTTCAGGAGTAGTTTGCATTTTTGTTTTTCCTTTGGTGGTAACTTTTTAGAGACAGCACAGGCCTACTTGGGATTATCTGGAAAACCATCTTTATTATGGTTTTTGAGAACCATATTTATGTTTACCACCATGTCTGTGCCTGTGGTCCCCAAAAGAAGTCTAACATTGCCCCGGAACTGTCTTTCCCTGTTTTGCCTGCCTCAAATGGAGCTCTTTCACCAATCATTAAGGGAAAACTCCTTATCCATGATGACTTATGAAACATTTCCACAGGCTGTCTTCACTTTCCTAGGTTATTCAGTGAGCAAAGACTTTTTAATTTAACAGAATTTAAAAGACCTAGTATTTCAACTGATGTTTTACTTAAATGGCTCAGATTGATTAAAGGAGAGGCCTAGCTAATACTGAAGTGATACCAGGGCATTAATCAAGTATAATGGTTGAGACATTGTGTCAATTTGAAAGGTTTAGAAGCTTAACTAAGTGACTCAGAAGTTATACTTAGTAAGGTATACAGTACATGCCCTAGGGTGGTTGTTTATGCTCTAGGATGTTGTTATGGTTGATTCATAGTGTCAACTTGAGAAGTTTAGAACCTGAACTAAATGACTCAGTGGTTCTACTTCCTAGGGCATAGAGGACCCACCCTGGAGAGGGTAACCTGCTTATAATATAAGGCAGGAAAAAGAGGCTCCCCCCCCTTTTTGCTCTTGTTGCTTTTGCTGTCTTCTGCTGCCTTGAACTGTTGGCCCTCACCATGTCACGCTGCCTTGGAGCCAGCTGATTATAGACTGAAACCTCCAGAAACTGTGAGCTCAATAAATGTTTCCTTCCTTAACTTGTAGGTCTCAGATATTTTGTCTCAGCGATGAGAGAAAAGTAATTAACACACCAAACTCCAATGGAAGGATATTTTACTTCAGCGATAGGGTCTGCAGAAGTCAGGCAGACAGCCTTGATGAACTGATACCTCGCACTGTCCTGGTGGTGGGGACAAGAGGATCAGAGCTCTTCCTGTCAGCCTGACTCTATCCCCCACCATGCAAGCACCTGCTGGCTTCCGAGCCGTGTCCTTCCTATGTATATATAACCAATGACAAGAGCCAGTTAGCAGTAAATGTACCAGAAGATGGGCCACAAGCAAGCTTTCATTAAATGGCATATTCTATTTTTCATCATTGCATCCCAGAATACATCTTTAACATGATTGTCCTGTCAACATAATGGATTGGCAGTTAAAAATAACTCAGAGAATATGTGCAACACAGAACGAGTAAATTATGACAGCGATAATGTTGGTGATGCAGACAATGGTCCATCAAGAGAGCAATAAAACACATCCAGTCAGTGAGGAGCCACACATAGCCTCCAACGCTTTTTTTACCATTAAACTCTGAACTAGCAACTTTGAGTAAAATAACACAATCTGTCATATGTAGCAAATATCATTGGTCTGAATTGTTCATGTACTTAAGGTCTTTAGTTTTGTATTTCCCACGTAAATGCACATTGCCAATGAGCCATGGGTTAAGAACTAACTTTGTGTTCATAAATATGTAAGTCATGCTGTGAGGAAAGACTTTGTCAGTCATAGGAATCTATGTGAATTATTTTCTTTTAAAAGGAAATTATTCAAGTTGGAATATTATAGTCCTCAGGGAAGTGCAGTCTCCTTTGCATTTTATTTTCAAATTTTGAAAAATAACATTTTCAGGGTCTTTCTGTGATTCTAAAGGGAGCACATATCCACAGCAGAAAAGTGTTACTCCTAACTCCACTACCCACATCCTTGACATTTCATTTTCAAGAGCTTTCCACATATACTTAATTTAATAAAACCGACATGACTTGAAGCTATAAACCGTCTTTTATCATCTGCTTTGATCACTGCTTGACTTCCATGACCATTGCAGGATCCTAGGACAAGACTTTCTTGCCTCAAAATTTTAGCTGAGAACACCAGGAGTCGATTTCCAAAGTCCAGGAAGGGACGGATGACTGAAGTGGGACCCAGGGAGTGAGAGGAAGTAGCTTTCCCTGCACTTCCCTGTGTGTGAGCCAGAAGGGGGCTGGGGTGGCCAGTGCTCCTCTGTGGAGCCTCATGCTCAGGATGAGTGGGACAGAGGGGATACTTCCTGGTCTCTGGGAGGAAAGTGTGGACTCCCAGGGATCCTGCTAGGGTGGGAAGCTCCACCCCTCGCCTCTGGAAACTTTGGAGGAGCTCAAGGCCTGAGCAGTGGAGAATGGTCGGTTGGGGAGAGGCTGCAGGGTGGGCCTGGAGGGCTGAGGCTGTGTAGTGGGGGCAACAGTCAATACGAGTTGGACTTAAAGGTTCTGTCAGAGATTGCTCTCTGAAGCTGTGTGTAGGTAATTCTCTCTGCCTCTTTCACAGACACACACACACACACACACACACACACACACACACACCATGGAACTGATAAAGCAGGAAAGGAAGCCAGAGAGAAGGGGCAGGGCAGAGGAGTTGGTCCCCCATCCTCTGAGGTCACACATGGAATGTCTGCTGATCCAGGGAAACACCTAGGGAGTTGCGTGTGAGCAAAAACTGGTACCCAGGCAGGTAGGATCAGCTTCCCAGTAGGAAGACTCAGTCTCCTCTGTAATTAACACTGAAAACTCAGTCACCACGAGTGCTCCCTTCCCTCTCAGATCTGCTGGAATTCTCTTGGGCTAAGGCCCTGTGGTAGTTTCTGATGTCATTTTACTTTTTAAATTTATTCTTAACTAATCAACAGAAACACAAAAATGGTACGTATTAGTGGGGTACAGTGCGGTGTTGCCATACATGCATGCATTTCACGATGTTTAATTCGGGTTAAGCGTATCTACCTCAGCAGTTTCTTATTAACACAAGTGCATGTAAATAATTTTATTGAAATTCAAATGATGTAACTTTCAACTTGTCACTGCTCCTAAATGACCTGTCTTCTCATTCTTCTGTGAGCTTCTGTATATTCCAAGGACTGACTGCTCTTTCTTCTCTCCCAGAAATAGAGGGAAGAAGCCTATAACTACAAACATATGAAAATGCAGGTTGTGGCTCTTTTAATGTTAGGATTTTTTGGCTGCATTATAGAAGAGCAGCTTTGGGGCCTGGCAGGCATAATTTTTCACCTGTTCAAACATCTCAGGTTCAGTCTCAACTCTGCTGTCAATCACAGTCTGCAAGACCTTGCCTGCAGCTGCACGGACGGGTCCCTGCTATTCTGTTTGCTGCCAGGCGAGCTGAGGTATCCGGAGGCCCCTGGCTTGGCACTGGAGAGCAGTGTGGGCTCCATGGGTGACTTAAAGATGAGATGAAGAACGAGGGTGGAACTAGCACCCACATCCTCCCCAGGCTGCCAAGCACGCCGTGAAGGGGACCTTCATCCTGCAGGTCCAGATTTTCTCTCTTTTTTCGCTTTTTCAGCTAATAAAGTATTGGGTCTCTCGAGCTCAGAATTGAGGCAAAGGTCAGAATTCAGAGGATTACAAGGCCTTTGGGTGGGTGTGTCTGTCTTTGCTGGGGGAGAATTCTCTGATTTCTTCTGAGATTGCTCAGGAGTCCTCGAAGGAGAGGTTCACGGGGCCACAGCAGGACGAGAGGCTGCGTGCCCTTGGTCAGGAGTCAGCCTTAGGTGGTGTGGATGGAAAAAGTGAGGGGGTCAGGGACTGGTTGCATCCTGAGTGTGTGCACAGCTGGTTCTGAGAGCTGAAACAGAAAACCAGACACACACAGTGGGCTCTCTGTACCTGAGGGTTCCACATCTGTTGTGTCAAAGACTCACTGGTGCAAAACTCTAAAAATACAAAATTGTGTCTCTATTGAACATGTGAAGACATTTTTCATGTCATCATTCCCTGAGCAATACAATATGAGCAAGTATTGTAGCACATTTGCATGTCATTAGCATATAAGTAACCTGAGAATGACCTCAAGTTTATAGGAGATACACAGAGGTGCTGTGCAAATACTGCACCACTTTGTATAAGGCGCTTGAGCGATCCGCAGATTTTGGTATCTGCAGGGGTCTTGGGACCATTCACAGCATTGTCAAGTGTGGTGATTGTTTGCATTGAAATTCAAATCAGTGGGAGGTCAACTTTGGCTCCACCGCTGTAAGTAGCTGTGTGACTCTGGACAAGTTTATACCCTCTGATCCCCAGTTTCCCTGCCTGCAGATTGGGAATGTTGATGCCTGTCTCTCAGGGCTATGATGGCCATCACGGGCAGCAGCACCACCATGCAAAGGCCTCATAATGACAAGCAGCTGTGAATCTAACAAAACCCCGAACGGGGAAATCCCTACAGAGGAACCCAGGCCTGTGGCTGCTGCTGAGTCCTTCCAGCACTAGGCCAGGGGATAGCTTTGGGCAAGCACTGTGCTGAGGAATTTGCTTCACAGTCGGGTTTGGAGAAGTGATTTGTGCAGTAAGATGGACTCTAAGCATCTTTTATGGACAAAAGGGCTAAAGGATAAAAACTCTGCTTGTTTTTTTCCTGCACTGGATTTATATTTATATTGTGGGTTACTGATTGTGCTAGGGCAAGTGTCACTGTTGGATGCTACATTTCCAAGTCGTCAACGGCTAATGACAGAAGACTTTATCTTCAGGGTAGAAAACACCTTAATCTGGCAGAGGAGAAAATGTGCACTGATGAGAAGAAAACTGAGCAGAGATTTGCAGGGAGGGAGGAGAAGAGAAGCTGCAGAGGAAGTGGGGGCGGAGCGCACAGAGGGCCGACTGCAAACGTGAAACCTTCTCCGTGTGGCTGGAGGCTCAGAATCTGTCCCTGGGGAAAACACAAGGGGTTAAAATAGAAGTAAGACCACACTTCATTTGCGGATGGCCCTGCAGTAGGAACACGTGTGCTGTGGCAAGCTCCGGGCATATTCATAGCAACTGAGGCATGGGGACGGCTTTAAAGGCAACACCAAGGAGGATTACATCAGCTATTTTAAAACAGTGGCCTTGGCTACAAGAATCAGTAACAGGATGATGTCAGCCCGAAGCCGAACAGTGGCTGGGCAGATGTCGTGGCAGAACTGCTTTCTGTAGAGGTTGTGGGGGCCTCTGTGCCAGCTTGGGGTTCTCACAGTCTTCATGACAGTAATATCAACAATTGTGCATACAGGCCCGTCCTTCCTCACGTCCTGGTTTTAGGTATTTCTTTTTGTTAGAGGTGACCCAGGTGACTCCACTTTGACAACTTTCAAAAATCTCATTGTTCCCAAAAGTACATTCCATCAAACAACAAACAGAGCCAATTTAGCAGAGGGGCGTGGTTGGGAGAACACAGATTTGTCATACATGGAACACACACAACACACAACTATAAATGAGCAACTGCTTAGAATTTGGATTGATCTCACGTTTATGGAGCTTAAATGACCTTGGCAGACTGATAAAAACTGCCATCAACCTCATATAATTATTGGAAGCTTAATTATACAAGATGCTAGATTCCTGACTGAGCTAGGTCTAAGCCTGGGGTCCACAAGGAGGCACTGTGCGGGGGAAGGTGGGAGTCTCCAGGGCCTGGCTGAGTCTGAACTTGGATAGAGGACCTGGCTCTGGGATGTGTTGGGGATGATCTTGGGGGCCGGCTTGGGAGCTGCATTAGGGATCTCTCTGCCAAAGTCACCCTCTTCCCTTGTTCTAAATCATTTTGAAATTCTGGGCTTTCCTCTCAATATTCATATTGGGTTTATTAATTTGAAGGAACAAAGGAAAAACGGCTAGAGATTTCAAGCAGAAGCTTCCTGTTCCTTTGGGTGACAAGTAGCCTCCTCTCTCCTCCTAGCAATGTAACTAAATGACCCTTTCTTTTTGACTTCCTGCGGAAATCAGCTGTAATTAGTGGGCTTGGTTGTGTTTTAGACCTAATCTGAAGTTCCTTTTGTGTTAATCATCAAGTGACTTTATTTCTTATTAAACAGGGATATCCTGTGCTGTGGTTTGGATATCTATCCTCTCCAAAACTCATGTTGGAATTTAACTGCCAACAAGACTGGATTGGTGGTGGGCTGTGTGGAAGGTGATTAGGCTGGAGACCTCTTCTTCACGGTGGGACTGAGGTGTTTCTGTTATGGGCCAGATCTAGAACGTTCTCAAAAGTTCATGTTCAGAGCTGTGGCTTTAGTAAGGTGATTGTATCGTGGGGGGTGGTGCTCAGCAGGTTCATCCACTGAGTTTACAGTGACTGTGCTGCTGGGAGCTGGAATCTGGTTGGAAGTGGGGGTCTCTGGGGTGTGACCCAAAAGGACACATTCTGTCCCTGGCTCTCCCTTTCTGCCTCCTGGCTGCCGTGGACTGAACACCTTTCCTCCACCATGTCTTCCCACCATGCTCTTCTTACCTTAGAGTCAGCCTACTGCAGACTGAAACCTCTAAGAACCATGAGTCAAAATGAACCTCTCCTCCCTTAAGCTATGGGTGTTGTCCCACTGAGACACACTACTTAACATGAAGGTCACAGAAGGACCAGGTGGAACTCCTGCTTCTTCCGCCCCCACCCCCCTTCTGCCAGGGGAAGATGCAGCAGGACGGCCCAAGCCTACTAGAACCATAAGCCAATACATCTATACTCATTACAAGTGACCGGGTCTTTGATCTTGTTATGAGAGCACAGAAGGGCTTAAAGTACCCTTAAAAATGGGATATATCTAAAATCAGCTCTAAAGGAAAGTTTGATTCATAAATGTGACCAGTGAAACAGCTCTTCCCCAGAGTGGACCTGAAGACTGCCAAATGTTTTCTGCACATATTTTCAGCACATGAATCTTTCTAGTGTATGAATGAATATGTGGATATTTCCATCCATCCATCCATCCATCCATCCATCCATCCATCCATCCATTCATCCATTTCATCCATTTGACAAAGGTGTAAAGAGAAACTACCATATGCGAGCCCTGAGCAGGGCATTGGAAAAAGATTGCCTAGAGCACAGGGAAGAAGGCAACGCTCCCTTCCTATCCCTTGCAAGGGGAAGAGAGAGCCCAGTTAAAGAGAACACTTTCTGTGCAGCGATCAAGGATGGTTTCCTTGAGGCTGTGAAATCTGATTGTGCTTTGAAGGCAGCCATGGAAGGATAGTGGACCAAGGTTTGCATAGAGAGAAGGGTACAGGAAGCACAAGCCTGAGGTTGCACAGGATGACCTAACATGGGAGGGTCAGGGGAAGTTCAGGCACCAGGAATTGGACAGCAGGATGGCAGGGGCTTGGTAATGCCCCCAGCCAAGGAACCATACTGGAGTTTGTAGTTTGAATTGTGTGAAGCAGAAGAGAGACCTGCAGGGAAAGGAGCGTTTGCAGACGCTGGTGCAGGCAAATTCTGCCAGTTATCCAGAGGAGGCAGGGAGTTAGGGAAATCAAGGGAGTGGCCGGGAGGCTGGGTCAGAGCAGGTGTCAAGGGAGAGTCCCCCCAGTCCTTCCTCTTGTCATCCCTGTGTCTCTAAATGCAGAAACTCTTTGGGAGTTGGTGACATCACCGATGCTGAGATAGACGTGGGAACTATTCAATTTGTGTGTTTTGAGATGGGGTGGGCAGGAGTTGGAGGGAGGGCTCTGGGCAGAGGGACCCATGGGGTGGTCAGAACACAGGAGGCAGTTACAGCCCTGGGCACCAGTGGGGAGAACATCTTCTGGAGAGATTGGGGCCACAAAGGCCAGGTGGGTGGGGGTGTGACCTCCAGGTTAGGGTCCTCGGGAGAGATCGGGTTCAGAGGACAGAAGAGGATGAAGGCTGGCTCCATGCCTGTGGGAATGTTAATTAGAAGCAAGCTTGTTGTACAGACTGGTCGTCGGCACCATTCCCCAGTGTGAGAGGTGGTTAGGGGCAGGGTCAGGGTTAGGTGTTGTTCCCGTTCCCACCACAGCCCAGTCCCACGAGTACCACCTTTGTGCGGATGAAGCACCTGCTCAGGGCACCTGAGTGCTGTGATTGATGGTGGTACGGTGGTAGGGACTTGGGACGGTCCAGGCCACCTGATGCTTACCCTTTCCTCTGACCCACTTCTCCACGACACCAAGGAACTTACGCTGTTGGCTTTGCTGGTCTAAAACCTCGACTGTTACATCATGTGCAGGATTCAGTTTGTTTGTTCTTGAAAGACAAGTTTTAGAATAAATTTCAGTGTAATTTGAATTGATTACTTGACCTTGTAATCACTCACAAAAGGAATGCATTTTGACATGGGTCTAGTAGTTTATGTAGTTTGAAAATTTAGATGAGAGCAGTGGTTTTCAAACTCCTTCAGCAGTGGGGCTTTTGTACACATTGAAGCAAATGCATAGATAAATAAATATGTAGGTACCTAGATGGATGAGGTGAGCAGATGAATGTGGCCTGTTCCTGACAGAGGAGTGGTGCACATTTCTAGCTACCTATGTAGTGTCACTCTGGCCTCTGGTAAAGAAGCCTCTGACCAGCTCTAGTTCTAGGGCTACACCAAGCTTGTCAGAGCTGCAGCAGCAAGATGCAGATGGTGAACGCCACGGCCTGTCACACACATGTGCACACACGTGTGCACGCACGCATATCTTGGTGTCAGTGGGTCTTGGATCTCCAGGGTCACCGTGAACTTCACAGTGCTTCACAGTGAGTTGGTTTGAGATGTGCTTGGCTGGGCCTTTCCTGCTTTGTCTTGTCATGCTCAGAGAGATATAAGACATCCTAAATCACTTCCATGTGCATTCCCTCTTCCTGCCTAGCTGTGTTTGGAATTCCTTCCTGCATCTGTCATCTCCAAGTCTTCTGGAAGCAAGGCCCAGTGTGGAGATGTGACCTGTCTGAGCGGATGGACGCCAGGTCTGGGAGTCAGAGTTCAGAGGGGCAAGCCCTGGTGGGGGGCACTGCAGGGCATGCACAGGTTGGTTTCCCCGTAACCCCTTTGCCTGTGCCTGCTGTACAGCTAAGGTGGATGGTCAACTTGATTGGCTTTGGGATCCAGTTGGGGGATTGGCAGAGCACACTTCTGGGGGGGTGGAGGTATGACCTTAGCGTTGTGGAGGGTGACCTTGGGGTCTCTACCTGGTCCCCCATCCCTTCCTTTCTGGTCCTGCTTCCCAGTCACCACGAACTAAGCAGCTTTCCTCAACTCATCCTTCTGCCATGATGCGCCTGCCTTGGAGCCAGCCTATCTGAGACTGAATCTTCTGAAACCGTGAGGGAAATTAAACCCCTCCTCCTTCCCTGGAGGTGGGGTGTTGTGTCCGGCAAAGGGAGAGCTGACAGTGCAGTTATTTAAAGGGGACAGCAAAGTGGGCATGTGGCCCCGGGGCACACCACAGTACACTGTTACTCCACGGCCAGGTTAGCACAAGAAGGAGGACGTAAACATGAGTGAGTTCCACGTCAGACACCAAACTTGGAGTGAGAAGCTGTCAGGTGTTTGTCTGCAGCGAGCGCTGTGAAGGCTCCAGGTGATTTGCCTTTGAGCTTTCTTCTTGTGTCTCCATCAACTTCAACAACAGCTCGCCGGGGATACAGCGTGCTCCCTCCAAAATTCCAAGTCAGGGCGCCTTTGGCCTAGATTTTGCTGATCACAGAGATCCCTATGAGGTTAGCACTGAGGAGCCTTCTGTGTGAGCATCAGTGCAGTTTATTTGAAAAATACATAACAATAAAGCCTTGTGTGAAGCTGTAACTCATCAACCCCAGAGTTCCCAGGGAACACATTTAAATGAGTCAGGTCTCAGTGCAGAGAGCAGGTGGTACTGAGAGCCCACAGAGGCTGCAAAGATAGTTTTGAGTATCCTCCCAGGTCCTACCGCTCAACATCAGGAACCAGTGCTCCAGGACACAGAATCCCAGAATGTCTGGTTTCAGAATTAATTATCCATTAAGAGGTAGAATTTATTCCTCTGGTGTTTCCATATCCTTTATCCAGCATAAGAACAGCGTGCTCAGAGAAGCAAATGCTGCTACCAATGTCTTCTATTACACCGATAGGCTACAGTTAGAAGTGGGACCATTAAAAATGGAATTACACAGTAGGAAAGCCAGAAAGGAAACTCCAGAAAGCTGGGGCATGAAAGTCATAGTGGTTTACAGGAACGAAAACACTCCTTGCTTTCAGCTCTGTTAAGGGCAGTGGCCTGGATGTTGATTCATGGTTATGTGGAGGTGTTTGGAGAGTTCACAAGTGGGGTCTGGAGCCTGAGTCTGGGGGCCAACAAATGCCTCTCCTTGACTCTTGACAGCAGTGATGTGGGTCATTTACTGGTGGTGGCAGTGGAGACAAAGCACAGTGGTGCTGGGAGGCCCAGGAGAAGGGCCCCTTGGTGCAGGTGTTGACTCTGGCCTGTGACTCACCCCAGTGCTCCAAAGAATTAATGAAACTCTTACTTTGCAAAACACCTGTGTTTGCACCACAAGGGAGAAGTTTCACAGTAGCCTTTGGAATAAAGCAATTAAATTGTAGGGAATGCAAGTCAAGGTCTAAATTGCCTTGTTTAAGATGATATCTCCATGGTGCCTGTGTACTGGAGCAGGGCTACCCCAGCGTGTGTGTGTGTGTGTGTGTGTGTGTGTGTGTGTGTGTGTGTGTATTTGGTGTCTCTACTGCTAGCCATTAGCCTGGCCTCTGGGCAGCATGGTCACTTCTCTCTCTCTCTCTTTCTCACTTTCTGTTTCTCTGAGGCACTGAGGACTGGGGACTGAGCCCAGGCCATGCCCCGAGCTATGTCCCAGCCCCTTTTTAACATTCATGTTGAGACAGGATCTCACTGTGTCACTAAGGTGCCCGAGATGGACTTGAAGCTGCAGTCTTCCCTCCTCAGCCTCCCAGAGTACTAGAATTACAGGTGTGCACTCTCGGTTGTCATTGCTAATTCTTGTCCTGGAGTGTGTTCAGAGGCATAGGGTTTTGAGGGCTTTGCTATTCTGGGGTTTGGAGAGTTCTCCAGATGATCAGGGAACTCCATAACTTGTGTTTGGAATTCTAGTTTCTGTGTGTGCCCTTTCCTACAAGCAGATTCCATACCATCCTCTGATTCACAGGGCGTTTTTGTCCCTAACAGCTCTGAGTTGTATTATATACACTGAGGCCACCGACCCCCAAAACTGAATTGCACACACTTTGTCCAACAGCTCCCGGGCTGTCCCTGCATTGCCAGTGCTAGGCCCCCAGAAACCATTAGCTGAACTGAACCGAATCCTTACCCAGGCTATACTTTTGCCTCTTCATCATATCCTATATCAGTCTGGTGGAAGCCCAGTAGGTGTAAACAAGGCTCTGCAGTCTCTGTGGTGAGCAGCTGGGAGTCTTCATGTTCCCCAACAAACGAGGTTGCTCACAACTGTTGAGAAAACACCCTTTCCGGCAGGCTTTAGGGAGTGACTTTCCTGTCCTCAATAATGGAAGAGCTGGGAAAGACTCATTTGGGGACTGGAAGCCCAAGATGGCAGAGCAAACATCAAGGACAGTTTCTGAAATGGCCATGACGGGGACATTGTGCGTGGAAAGGAAATCATTCCAGAAGTTTCCCACATTGCATGGGAGAGGCTATGTGTAACTACTCAAGCAATCCTGATGTTCCAAAGAGAAGCAGTATTCTCAAACAGCTTTCTCCGACCTTTGGTGGTGAAGGAATCCCTGCCTGTCCTCTCCGGCCTCCTGTGGAGAGGGATCCCTGGCATCACCATGGTGAGGATCGCATGAGGTCTCAGAGGTAGCAGAACTTGGGGGGGATGAGGGTTACACTGGCTGGTGGCCCCCAAAGCCGGCTTGTAGCGACTGTCACTGACTGCCCTGCTCTGTTCATCTGTAGTCCTGAGGTGACAGCCATGTCCTTATGCCACCTGCTGTCCACCAGGTGGACTCAGCTGCCTGGGCTTGGTGACTGCAGGTCCTTTCCTTCCCATTTCCTGAGTGTCCCTTCTCTGAGCACCATGCCTGGGCGTGAGCATGCCTGTCCTGGGCAAGTGGACTGACCTCAGGCACGTGTCTGGGTGAAGCTGCTCTGCCTTATAAACCTGCTCTTCCCCGCATTGCCTGGGGAGGGTCACAGAGTGTAGAGTTTGGGGGTCAGGCAGGGCCCCCTTCTATGGAGCTGTAGAATCTCCTCTCTCATCCACGATTCTCTCCCGACAAGAAGCCCAACCCTGAAACTCCTCCCGGGTCTGTTCTCCCTCTCACTCGCTCTGTGCCTTCAGCTCCCAGTCTGTGGACCTGAGTGGCCATGAGATAGCAGTGCTCCAAGAACCACGATGCTTGTTTGGGACTCTCAGAGTGCTGCCATGGGAACCCACATAAACTGAGCGAACTCAGAGAGGCAGAGGTGGAGGCTGTTTCTAGAGGTGCAATAGGGAGGACTATGCCAGATGTTACAGCTACGAGATCAATAGCACAGGTGGGCCCAGGCCAGGGTTAAGCAGACAACTGTGCCGCAGGTGCCTTTGCAGAAGGGCTCTCCATGTAAGGCTGCGGTTCCAGCAGAGGCCTCTGGGACAGACCTTGTCACGGGCATGTGAGCACGCCATTGTTTATTTGCTTTTTGGTTCAGGTTTGACAAAGGTGACCCCATTTTGATTTTGACAACCTTCATGCCCCTGTGACACTCTGGATACCATCCTTGCATGCACCTAGAGCTTGGGAGAAGTGCCTGATGATTAGCTGGAACAGAGGCAGCCCTGGGCTTTCTGGATGCCTCTGTCTTTTTCTGCTCGCCCTGCCTGCTTGAGTTCAAGTCCTTTTCCCCACGTAACCTCCCAGGGCCGACTCCCCTTTTCTAGGGAAGCTGTGGCCTCATGGCCACCACCCCATGTGCTTTGTACCTCTGTACTCCCAGCCCTGCACTCCACCCACCTTTCCCTGAGCACCAGCTCTCAGCCAGCTTGGTGCTCTGGGAACCTGGCCTAGCCGGGTGCACTGTGACAGCACTGCCTGTAGCTGCAGACCCCTTCACACGTCCCCCTTTTCTCCTCTGCACCCCCTCCGGGGTGGCCTTGCTCCCTGATCCTTCCCATGCCAAGCAGATGTCCCAGCCCCTCGTCCCTTCCTGCTGGAGGTGCAGCCAGGGTGAGTCCCTGTGTGGGGCTCTGGGTTTCAGGCAGCTGAGGGAGGGTCCTGCACTCCCATCGTCTCTTCCCCTTGAATCTTCTGCCCCTTCTGCCTCTGCTCCCTCCTGCCAACCCATTACTGCCCTCCAGTTTTCAGGCATTTGCACACAGCCTATAACCAGCGAGGCAGTGACCCTTTTTGGGCCCCACTGGCCTGGGACTCTGCCTGACCTTCTTTCCTGTGATTTGATGCATGCAGAGTGTTTACAACAGATGACAGCTGTCAGTCAGTGTCATCATCGCTGTTTTTTTTTTTGTCAAATAGTCTCGAGGGATCTCTGAGTTCATCACCTTCTTCCCTCCTTCCTTCCCGGCCACTCAGGCTTCATGCAGAATGGATAGGTAGAGGGGAGAGGCAGGATCTTTGCTGTTTTTCCATTTTCCCTGTAACCACACCATTTTCAACAGGACCTTGAAGCAGAAGCAGAACAATATCTCCAGCCCCCTGAAGTTGGGCAGGATTGTGGGATTGGCTTCTGTCAATGGAGCATTATGGATGCTTTACAAGCAGACACCGTCATGTGCTGTCAGACGGATTTGCCTACTGGTGCCTCTCTTTTCACAAGGAGAAGAACATTGTTCATCTGAGGTAATTTTCTTGCCTCAGAGAAAAATAGAAACTCACAGACGGGCCTGAACAAATTTGTGACCTGGATCCTAAGCCCCGCCAGTGCTAGCAGAGCAACCTCAAGTGACCTGGAGAGAACAACCCTCCTTGTACACTTCTGAGCTCTGCTAGGTGATTTGTTATGCAGCAGTTGGGAAAAATTAATGTCACCAACACCACCCAGAAATAACCATTAACATTTTATCATCCATCCAGCAGGATTATATTCTTTCAACGTTTTTGGCCAAACCATGTGCTTGGGCTCAGAGCCCCACCTGGCCCAGCTGATGTGGGCACCGAGGCAACTCATCAATTTCTAGAGTCCTTCCTGGGCTTGTGGGATGCTTGGGAGTGTGGAAGCCCCTGCACAGCCGTGCCTGCTTGTTGGAATGAGGACCTTGAATGCAATGGGAGAGGCTCCAGCGCTATTCCGAGGTGGAGCCTGAGATGTGGGCAGAAGCCTGACCCGGCGGTGGTGTGTGGGTGTGAGGGGGACAGGGGGCCCCGCAGGAAGCCTGGGTAGTCCTGAGGAAGGCAGCAGTTTTGAGGCTCCATGTGGTTGTCCTGCAACTTTCTCCTCCCTAATTTTCTTTCTTTCTTTTTTTTTTTTGTATCAGGAATCGAAGTTGGGACCTTATGCTTGCCAGGCAGGTGCTTGTGCCGCTGAGCTATATCCCCGGCCCCCTAATTTTTTTCTTCATGAAGGGACAGCTCTGTCTCTGGGAAGAGATATATTGGGGTAAAACAAAGGCAAATGCGGAGGTAGATGCCAGCACTGTCTTACCTGGTGAGAGACAGAGGAGAGGCAGAGCTGGCCCCAGTGACCAAGGCAGAGCGCCCAGTGCAGGCAGCAGAGTAAGGGAGAGGCACAGAGGTCAGGCGCCAGAGGGCCGTGGAGAGAAGACAGGAAGTGACCAGTGAGAGCCGCATCACAGATGGTGTCCCTGAGTTCGCTTCAGCGCTTCCGTCTTCCCATGGCAGGTAGTCTAGAAGACTTGGTGACAAGCAGCTGACGAGATTGTTTCCAACAAATGTGTTAAACATCTAAACACTTCCCCATTCACACCCAATATACTCTGGTCAAAATGAATTTTTTCTACTTAAAAAGTGTTGAGAACATTTCATAATCAATAAACATATACAACTTCATTTGAAGTTCAGGCAGAGGAGATGCGGACAGTCAGTCTAATTTTATACTTCACAGGTCCTTTCCTGTTGGGAAGTGTTCAGACCCAGTGTGCCTGTTCCCTGCTGGAGATTTATGGTACCCAATGAAATCAGCGCCTTATTGAGCCATCAAATATGCCAAAAGGAAATTTAGGACGAATGGCAGGAAAAGCTTCATAGCAGGAAAATCTTATGGGAACATAAAATTATTTCCCAAGGAAGTTGTTAAAAATCCATTATGTGAGCCATTTTATAAACATGTTATTTATCAACATCTTGCAAAAAAAAAAAGTTAGACAGCAAATCACCACCAAAATTCCTCTGGAGGCAAGACGGATCAGACACCTAACATGACTGTTTTAATATCCACTGATGTTTCTGATGATTGAAATTACAGCATTCTCCTTTTTTACATGATAGCATTATTTTCTTGCAGTATGAAATGTAACACCAAAATGAAACAATTGCTTTCTTAGAATGAGCATGGAAAGAGCTTTTCCTTGTGTTTTATGGCTCTCTATTCATAAATCAATGGGAAATGAATTTTAAAATATCAGTGTAAGTCAGATGAATATAACTTTTGAAAAGTCAGATTAGTTTTGTGACTGTGTCCTCAGAAGGCACAAAACTGATTTACTGCTGATTAATATGATGCATTAATATTAACATGGTTATTAGTACATATTAATTTAAAATGATCCAGAAGAAGAGGGGCGGGGGGAGGAGAGAAGGACTGGGGTGGGGAGGACAGTGGGAAAGATGGGCAGAGGCAATGTGGGCCAAGGGTAAGTAGAGGCAGCTCATAGGGGGCATTTGAGAGATTCCATATGGGGAAGATTTTAGGCCCCAGGCTCCCCTGGCTGCCAGACCTGCAGTGCACCACTGAAGACAGAGGGTGGAGATCTTTGAAACACTGACCATGAAGACCCCAACAAAGAAAAACAATTAACTGTAAAGCTTCATGCCTGAGCGTGACTACTCTCCGAGCTTAAGGGATGCTTTATGTACACAAGGCATCAATAATTCTGTGCACCACTAGACATGAGAGTCCGATAAAAAGTGGTGCAGGGAGCCAGCAGGATGTCAGCTACCCGGGTCCTAATGTGCACAGCACCCTGAACCGTGCAGGGGAAGTTCTACAGCAATGTCAGAGTGATCACTATAAAGTTGTCCCAGCTATGGAAAATACTGAAGTCAGATATTTACAATACTGCGGGGCTCATGGGCTGTGGAAAATAACCCCCAAATTAAGACCATCTGGGGTGAGGTCCTAACCGGAGCCAAGTAACAAAAGCAGCAGTGTGGATTCGGGTGTTTGTGAGGAAGGCTGAGGAGAAAGGGAGGCGTTGTTTCCTTTTCCCTCTTTTTTTTTTTCTTTTTCTCTTTCAGGTAATGAGTCTGCTTTCTTGGGCTGAGCTTGAGGTAAACTATTTGCTTCTGTCGGTCTGGGTTTACAGCTCACCAAATGAAAGCACTGCTGCTGCCCATTTCACAAACTGAAATAATTCCTCATACACAGAACTTGAGGGTGACCTCAGAGTTTTTTTAAAAACAGTGATGTTTCAGAACAAAATGATAGGGATTCTTTTTGAAAAAATTCTCTTTAAAATAAAATTTAAAAACCGGGGAAGTGAAATATGTGCATATAGAATTCTTGGAGATCAATCGGTTGACATGTCTCAACTAGGTTACAGGAAAACAGGGAAGGGAGGTGATTTAGAGAAGAGGAAAAACACTGGCCGTCGTCAGCCCTGGTTCCGTGAGTTACAAAGTGTCGCCCCAGCCCAGCTGCATCAGCCTCTTCCAGCCTTGGTTTGCACATCTTTAAAGTGGGGCTCCTGTAAATGTGAAGTGAGGTGCTGCAGAGAAAGCAGCGAGTAGAATTTGTTGTTATCATTTGTTATCTTATGTGGAAGAGCAAAGTGTATAAGGCGGGTCGAGAGTTTATCCAACAACCGTGGACTAATGAAAAATATATGTTTTCAAGGCCTTAAACTCTCTTGGAGCATTTTGAACAGTTAGCCACATAAAATAATGAGATATTTTGCTTTCATTGATGAAGAGAGGGCCCGGCATGTGCGGGAGGCCCCTGGGCTGTGCTGAGACGACCATGTGCTGATCGTATTGTGGAGGAAAGTTAATCAAATTCAATATGAATGAGCAAGGCCTCCCTCCCAAGCTTCCTCCACCTGATTTTTACAATAGAGCACCACACAAGCCTAGGATACTCTCACAACTGTTGCCCACATTAGCACAAGTGGTTTTAGAGTCCTGGGTATCCTCAGATGTACAGTATTTATCAGGTACACAGTATACCCCTTTAGTCTCGCCTCCTCAAGAACCTGCTGCTACTTAGGCATTGAGGAAACTTTGAAGCTAAAGAAGTTATGGACGTCAAAAGATCACTATAGGCTGGAAATAGAAGAGTGTAGCAGGGAACCAGAAGGGGACAAAAGAATCTGAACGTATTCAAATCATAATTAGGGCTCACTTGATGTCTGCCTGCTGTTTAGAAGCTGAATAGCAAATAGCAAAGAATTTCTAATCTTAGGCAGAGTCTGACTGGCTAATGGGATACCTGGAGCAGTTACCAATAGCAACCAAAGCCTCTAAGAGAAAGGAAAAAGTCAGAAACATTCAAACTTCGTGTTGGCAAAAAGGGTTAGCTCAATGGCTGCCATTGTCAACGGTACTGGTGGCTTAAAAAGTGGCTTAGATTATACACAGATATGTGGAATACCTAACGAGCCCACGCTGGTGAAGACATCAGGTCTGAAAGCTCCCGCTCAAGGGCCTGACACCAAGCTGGTGATCAGTGAAAGTTCTTCCCCAACCCTTCTTCCACTCCCAGAGAGCCAAGGGAGGCGCCTGGTGACACTTCACCACTGACGTTTGCACTGTCAGAATCTCTCTCTGGGTTATGCATGTAGGAAGGGAGACTCGGTCTTCTCTGTCCTGCATGAGGCGTGGAGGGGGTGGCTCTGAGCAGGGAAGATTGGTTCTTGGTGTTGCCACTGGGGGGCTGGATAGTGATGTCCACCAATGGCTGGGGACAGAGGAGCAGAGCAGTGGACCTTGCACAAGCTTGTTACCATCCTGTCTGTAGTGCAAGGTGTGGGCCAAATGTCATCTTACAGCCAGGCACGATGGCACATGCTGGTAATCCCAGCACCCCGGGAGGCTGAGGCAGGAGCATCCCATATTTGAGCCCAGCTGGGGCAACTTAATAACTTCTTGAAATAGTAAAGGGCTATGGGTGTAGCTTAGTACAAAGGCCCTGGGTTCAATCCCCAGTGCCACACACACACACATACACACACACAATCATTTTACAAATATTTCCGAGATTTAGAATTAAGGCGTCATAGGAGCTCAGCAGTACCGGCCTGCCCTGTCACTGTTTGTGTAGCTTAGGCAGGTAACTTACGGTGTTGCCTTATGATCATTGTTTCTTTTCTGTCCTTACTGCTGGGTCCTAGGCCCTGAGAGGCAGGAACTTCTTAGAAACCATCTTTACGGAAACATGACCTTCCCCAGCTTCTCGTTTACCTCCCAGTGCTAATGTGCACATCCTGGCTTCCTCCACAAAGCTGCTTGCAGAGCGCCTGCTGGACAGGAAGTGGTAATGGCACAGGTGAGGCTGGCTTGGCCCCTGAAGTTTCAGGCTTGGCGTTGGCTGGTGCTCAGAGCTCTGTGCTGGCTCTACCTGTGGGGCTTGCTGCCTCCACTGCTCAGGTGAGGCACGAAGTGACCTGGCTTCCAGCTGTGGCCAAAGCCGAGAAACCAGTGAGAGTAGGCAATGGCCAGCCCTGGGCCAGACCGAAACTCAGTTCCAGGCTTGTAGCTAACCAGGCACCGGAGCTCAGCTCAGAGCTAGAGGACCACAGGACAGGGCGGGCTGAGACGCAGGCCCTGTGGGACTCTGATGTCATGTTTGCTGGCAGAGCTGGCAGCAGCTTCTCAGCTCTGCAGTAGGGCCAGGCCAAGCTGGAAGGGTTGGGTGGCCCTGAGGGAGGTGGTTGTCAGTACTGCTGCTGGCACGGGGCTATCAGCTGCCCACAGGTCAGTGCATTGTGAAACGCCCACCTGTCCCAGCAGAAGGATAGTGCTTATTCACTGTGCTCGGTGTCTCATGAGAACAGGCTGGAAATCGCCTTAGTTTAAGAGAAAAGCTAAAGGCCCAGGATCATGTTGTTTTGTATCTACTGAGGCTACATTTGAATCTCTGACTTCTGAAGGATAGTCTAGAAAGAGGCAGTGAAGGCTATGATTCTGTGGACCTCAATAAAATGAATCCGCCATGCAAGGTCAGCAACTAAACACAGG
Source organism: Dinomys branickii (assembly GCA_004027595.1). Taxonomy (NCBI): domain Eukaryota; kingdom Metazoa; phylum Chordata; class Mammalia; order Rodentia; family Dinomyidae; genus Dinomys; species Dinomys branickii. The sequence goes on along the minus strand of PVLD010002737.1, from coordinate 133,697 downwards.
GGAAAGAAAGGGAACAAACAACAGGAAAATTATATGACAGGGATCCACATCAGTTATAACCATCGGGTAAATAGTCTCAAGTCACCAATCAAAAGAAATGGATTGGCAGAATGGATCATGAATCTCTGACCTCTCATCTTAGCCAAGTTTCTTTTCTGTGTTTTGGTCTTTTCTTGGGACAGAGCTTCATTATTCAGTCTAGGCTGGCTTTGAACTCACTTTGTAGCCCAGACTGGCCCCAGATTCACAGTAATCTTCCTACCCCAGCCTTCCAAGTACAGGGATTACGGGTGTGCATCGCCATGCCTGAATAGCCAGACTTGTTGGACATGTGCCGTAAACTCAGAATGATGCTTGATTTTTACATCATTCCATCCCCTGTCTGGGGAAGGGTGTGAGGCTACAGAGGCCCGTAGAACGCGAAGAGGCCCCTCTGCCTTGGTGCGGACCTTTGCAACGCAGGCGGAGTCGCCCTGCCTTCACTGTGAGAGGTGCAAGGCGGCTTTCAACAGCTGTGGGGGAAATGTTTACGATCTCGCTCTGGGCAGAGGTCCCTGTTTCCAAAACAAAACTGGGGCGAAACACTTGCTTCCCTTTGCACTTTGGTTTGCACCCTTAGTGCTGAGAGTGACTGCAGTTCTAGCAGTAAATCAAGAAATGACTACATGAAAATCTTTCTTGTTCCCTCTGTTGCCAAAGAGGGCAGTGCTCTAATCACCCCCCCCCCCCCGGTGTATGTATGTGTGTGTGCGTGTTGCTGAGTTTTCTATGAGTCTTATAGGAGGCTGGTTGAATTTTCTGGGGCAGGCTGGATTTTCCAGCTGCTACCATCAATTTTGGGCATCAAGAAACAGCTCCAAAGCTCTGTGCTCCTGAAGTTGGTAAATTAGTGTCCGACGCCGCTCCCGACCCGCGGAAGGCAGCACGCAGACAATCGGGTTCTGTAACGTGTTTCTTTATTGGACACAGCACAAACCCCACAGGAGTCCACTCTGCGTGGCTCCTTCCAGGCTGCGGCCCGTTCCTTTCCGTTACAGCGACTTATATAAGAATGGTTAGCAAATCACACTATGCCACGTGGGCCTTCAGGATAGGTTTTTAGGCGGCGTAAGCAGGTACCTTTCTATATATGGTATACACAGAGTCAGCAACAAGAACCAGAAAACAGGATATAGGCGCCATCTTGGTAAGTGGGAGGGGCTGATTCCAAGGAGACTAACAGCAAGCCCTCACACCGGCTCCCAACAAATTAGGGCAGAAATCCCACTCAGTACAAATTCCAGTGATCGCACGCAGATTCCTTGAAGTGCCCACCAGGTGTTTCAACCTTGTTCACCTGCTGTTTTCTCCCAGCGTGGGACAAGCTCTGGAGAGCTGCATGCTGATGGCACTAGGAGTCCTCAGAGAGGACAGAGTGTTACCCCAAGCCGTGCTTTGTTGAGAACAACCAGACCCATCGTGACACCTTCTTGCCATGACACTCTCTGCTTAGGAGAACCCTAAGGGCCAGCAGGACCTGGGGGGTCCAGTTCTCATGGAGAAGGGTGGGCTCCTCCAGCCCAAACGCTCCACCCGCCAGCCCCATGGCAGGCACACTGTGCTCCTGGCTTCCTTGAGCACCTGGACTCTCCCACCCCCATCCCTGAGGTGTTCAGAGGCCTCGCTGGTCCTGCCCCACACACATCCCCAGCTCTGTCTCCTATTTGAGTGGCGGTGAAACACAGTGGGACATGAAGACACGGGGATTTAATGCCATCTTTCTGTGGGCCAGCGTGACTTTCTAGCCTGCAGATCTACAGAGATGGAAAGACCGGCAGATGCGCTGTGAGGACACCCCCATCTGTGGGGCTGCAGCCTCCAACCTGGCATCTTAGCGACCTACTTAGAATTTTTCCGAAGATGTGGTCGACTGACGGAGGCCCAGGACCCAGTGACCCATTGTCCCTAGAGCCACTCCTTTTGCTGGCTTCTGACCCTTTCCTCTGGGGCAAGTGCGCATTTTCCCAAACCCTTCACAGACGGAGCTCGGAGAACAAAGGCCCTGCGTGGAGCTTATGTTCTCGCAGATGGAACAGAGGGGGTTTTGTTGCTGGAGGTAGGGGACAGGGTCATCGATTAACCCAATCTTGATATTCCCGTGAAAGACACACAGGTATTTTACAGAGGACAACATTCTACTGGGTTTCCTCTTTTTAAAAGAATTCATTGTACACAGACCTGTTGTGAGAATAGGAAAGGAAATTAGAACAGAAGACTTTACCCCCCCTGCCCCTGCCATGCTGACAAACAATTATTTTTATTGTCAGGGTTCCCTCTAATCCTCACCTCTGCACACAGAGTTTTCACTCAGTCGTCATCAAAGCTCTCTCAGCTTTTAAAAGAGTTACATTGTGATGGAGATGTCTCTTTTAGACCGTTCTGTACCGTTATTAAAGATTCAAAATATCGTCCGTTTCCTTCAGGCTCTATTGTGTTTAGCATCCATCACGATGACAGCGACATTAATCACATCCCAGTTGCCCGAGGGTGGGGCTTAACTATCTACTTTTAATAGAAATCTGACCACGGTGCCCACAATGACCATGTCATGAGCCGCCTGTCCTTGGAACAAGGAAGGTCTTTCAAGCGGTCAAGACTTTCTTTGAGATGATGGAAAGGAACGACTAGAGGGGTTCATGGAAACAAAGAGAAGTGCCCCTCTCCTCCGGCAGACCCCGGAGGAAGAGCACTCAGGGAAACAGCTGGTCTTGCCCAGTAGCGAGGAAAGCTCCAGCAGGGACACCTCATGGGCCCCCTTGTGTCCCTAGGCTTGGTGGACAGCTGCGCAGGCAGCTGGATGAGGACTTGCACTCAGGTTGCAGTGAGGGTGGGGCTTAGGTGCTGGCTCTCTCCAAAGGCACAATCCTACAGGGGATGAAGCAGGAGGACAGGGCTTCAGGACTTGAGACTGTGGATTTGGGTTCAGAGACTCATCTACTCAGTGTGTGACAGAGAGTAAATTGTGTGACCTTCTTTTTCCTTGACCTTCACATTTGAAACAGAAATTTCATCAGTTGTTCATCCAGGCAGTAGATGGTTTGGAACGCATTTCTAGGTGCTGGGAATGCAATGCTGTCTGCAAACGAGGAGTGGGGGTTGGGATAAGGACAGTGAGCCATCAGCGTCCTGTGAAGCCACACGTGCATCTTGTGAGCTGAAGGAGCAGAGCCCCACATGATGGAGCCATGGGAGGGCTCCTGAGTTCGTTAGGTGGGTTAGGGAATGAGCTATCCGCTTGGTGTGGAGGGAGTGGCATTCTCAACAGAGGGGACAGAAAGTGCAAAGTCTCCACCAAGGTACGAGGTCAAGGGGATACAGTGGGAGATGTGGCTGGAGAGGCGGGAGAAACTCTGCCATGAGAGCGAACTTGAGATGTCACCTCAATCAGGTCTGGGAGTGCCCAGCCTGCCCACGTGGGCCCATCTGTAGGAGTGCTTCTGCAAGCGAGTGACGCTGGAATCAGTGGACTAAGGAAGAGCTGCCTCACCCAGTGTGAGCGAGCACTATCCCGTCGCTCAGGGCCTGGAGGAGACAAAGGGGAAGAGATCAGGGACACTGCTCTTCCTGCGCCCTTGGACAGAGAGCTCCAGGGTCTCCAGGTTTCAAACTCCAGGATCTGCCCTGATGGCCTCAGCTGCTCAGGCCCTTAGCTGGGGACAAGGCATCACACTGTTCACTCCTGGATCTCAGGTTTTCAGGCTTGAACTGGCCAACTATAGCTGAGCTGGGCCTCCACCATGAGGTGGCTTATTGTGGGCCTCCTCAGCCTCCATGAAGATGTTAATTAAATCCAAAGAATCCCCTAGTCTGCCTGTCTGTCTGCCTGTCTGTCTATCTCCCATCCAAACTTCCCTCCATCTCTCCACCCCTCAGTCCATCCATCCTTCCACCATCATGTTCTTTATGTTTCTCTGGAGCATCTTGACTAACACATTTCCTAAGAGGAAGCAGAGGCCAAAGTAGACCACACTGGTGTGACATATTGAGACAAGACATTGACATGCCACCCTGCCTATGTGTGAGGCTACTATTCCAGGGTTCTGGAGTCACCACAGAGAGGTGAATGAGTCTCTAGGGCACCAGCCCAGCCTATTCCTGGCTAGGGTCTGGCAGCTGGCTCAGTATCTGGGGCACAGCAAATGATGAATACATATTTTCTCCAGGAATGAACCATGTAAGGTGGGCACTGCAGACATGGGGAGACTTAGACACTTCTTAAGAATATTAGGAGCTAAACTGACATTTGCTGTTGCCTGTAACGTCACTGTCCAGGCAGCCTCGCTGGCTGTGGCTGTGGATCATGTCCAGGCCCTGCTGGGTGGTGGCCTCAGGGGAAGTGGCTGGGCACACTGGCTCTGTCTGTGGCCTGGCCATCCCAGTGTGGCCACAGAGGCCCCCACTGGTGGAGCCCAGACCCTCACACCGTACAAAGCCTGTGGGTGCCTGACTTTGCTCACGTGCCTCTGGCCAGGCAGAGTCTCAGTCACAGTGAGGTCCCTGCAGGTTCCCATGTGGCCCTGGAAGGGTAAAGAGTGGGAGCTATGGTGGTCTGTGTAGCGGCCACTCTTTCCATTCCTCATCTCCTCCTAGAAAACAAGAGTGAAAAGGTTCATCCCTTTCTCTTTCTCTCATGGCCTTTGCTCTCTGCCTCCATCTGGTCTTCCCTAGTTGTCGCCTGGCTGGCTTGGAGTTAACCCCAGTCACACTAAGAATAAAGACAAAACCCTCCCCATGATATAGGGGCTGACCAAACTAGACAGTGGTTGTTTAAGTAAAAATATTTATTACAATAAAAGACACATTGCCCCCCAAAAGAAAAACCACTTTCCCTCACATCGTACACATTTATCCCAGAGTTCTCACTACTCTCTAAAGCAGCTCTGGAGTCATCTTTTGTGAGTCTCTGTGAGGTGTGATCAAAATTACAGGGAATGCACTGCTAACGTCCAACAGAAAGGCAGGCTCATGAAGGCACGGTGCTGTGTCCTCAGCCACCGCGTTCACCAGACCTGGCCCCGAGTGGCTTCTCTGGCTCTTCCCCCAAGTCCAAATGAGCACAAAAGGGAAAGTCTTGAATCTGTTGAGGATATCGAGGCAGCCAGGACAGTGCTGCTAAAGACACTCATGAAAGAGGATTTTCAGAACTGCTTCAGAAAGTGGAAAGAATGAGGGCATGTGTTCAAAGGCAAATGGAGTATTTTGGGGGGCCTTCATTGCAATGTGTCTTTTACTGTAATAAATATTTTTTAAATTTAAATATTCCTCATGTATTTTAACCACATCACATACTTACTGTGTTGATTCTATTGCTTCATTCCTGGAGGCCACTGCACTGTCTTTATATGGAGCTGCGCTGTGATTCCTGTGTATCTTGAAGACACACAGTAGGCACTCACTGACAAATAACCGCATATTTTACCCTCACTCACCCGTGCTTGGTCAGTGTCTCTGGGACTATGATGTAAACAGCAGCATTTTTAAAACTTTATTTTAAAGAGAAAAGAACAAGAACAAAAACAAAATAACAAAAGCAAAGACAGAAACAAAACAACACAAAAATGTACTATAAAAATGGTACAGAATTCCAAAACAAGATGATAGGAAATCAGCTATGGTTGTTGTATAACACTGTTATCTTCAAAGTAGTTGCTCAGATTACCAGACATAGGCATGCAAGGTTGGTCAAACAATTAAACATTAACTGCTCCTTTCAATAAACCAATAGAAATTAGTAGTACAATTATCTTAGCCATCTTGTGTGTGTGTGTGTGTGTGTGTGTTTATGTGTGTATGTACATATATATTTTCCTTCTTTTTTTCTTCCCCTCATTCTAGTTCTTCTTTCCTATTGAGCAGTTTCTTTCCCTTTCACAGTATCTATTGTACCATTCAGTTTTATTTACTCTTTCAGGTTCTTACACTTAGGGAGACAATATGGCGAACAGCAGCATTTCTAGAAGATTCAGAGTGAAGCTTTGATCCCTCTAAAACTGTTCTTTGTGGCCTCCCCAAATCCAGAATGCACATACGCCCCATGAAATAATAAAAACAGGAGAGCAGCAAAATGCTATCGAGTGCTTTCCACATGCCAGGCCCTCCTCTACCTCAGTGTTTATTTCAGAGGAACGTGGGTGCCACCCTGATAACCCACAAGGCCACTCAGCTGTATGCTGGGCTCATTTCTGGAGAGCTTTGCACATAACATACCAAAGCACTACACCCTGGGGAAGAATTTTCAATGAAAAATGAGCTTAAATGTTGTTTACTTAGATGTCTCTTCCAAGCCCTGACTTACAGTATTAGCATTTGTTTAATAAATGGTCATTCTCCACTCCACACAGCCATGCACAGGAGGAAGCTTTGTTTCAAGGGACAGCCATGAAGGCAGCTCTGCCAAAGCTAAAGACCACGAGGGCTGTCACAGGGTGGCCGCTCTTCACTTTTAACTGCACCATAAAAATGCATTTCCAACTGGAATGTGGCCCCAAGGACTCACATTTGAAAGATTCAAGTCACGCCGGGCCATATTTCTCCACAAGTGGGACGCAATCATCTATTTGATGTAGAGTGGATCTATGACCCAGAATGAGAGTAGAATGTAAACTCTTTTAAGCAAATGAAAGTAAGATTTTCATTTTTATTTGGAGTTCCTGGAACACTCTTTTGATGTTTAAAAATCGCCTGCCAAAACTTGTGGTTTATATGTAGGTAATGGACATCTTCATTCTGGTTTGACATTTAAGAGGGTCTCTCCCAGAAGGCAGAATCTTAATAGAAGCACATTATGGAAATATGTGTTTTAAAAATAAAGTGTGGGGAATCCACTGTTTTTTTTTTTTTTTTTACACAAAGTGGTTACATTATCTGGTGATTCATGGCCATGGAGGTGGTTTGGAGAGGAGTACTCGGCAATAATAGGGGTCACTATCACTTCGCTGCTTCCCTGCAAACACACACACACACACACACACACACACATGCACACATGGCACTCCATCTCCAAAAGGGCCAAAGGGCTGCAGACTTGAACCTCTTCCTCCCTGCTGTACTGGAGGGGTGTAATAGGAATTTGCTCACCTTTGTGGCCGGTGTTTGTGGCCTTGGTGTATTCCATATTACATCGTGTATTTGCCCGAGTTGCCACCTTACCTTCTAATGGTTGTTTAAAAGATCAGGTGTGTCCATCCAGGTCAAGTAGCAGAATTTATACACGTACTTCTCAGTCAGCATGGAAGTTGTTCTTATAGTTTTCCTCTCATGGTTACCATAGCAACAACTACCTTTTAAAAAAGCTGCTTCTGTTTTTGATTCATCATTTCTGCTCTTATTCTCTCCTGCCTGTTGTGACTTGAACCGGAGCCTGGCATCTCCAGTACGCTAGCGCCCTGGCCCTATTTTATCATTCTTTATCCATTTCTTCTACATAAATTTCTAGAATTGGGAGAACTGTTAAAAAGTACTTGTTAGCTATTGCGCACTGATGTTCAGAAGGCTTGAACTAATGCACGCAGCGGTCAGTTGTCTGCAGTGTACATGGACTTACTCACCTGTGTGAGGGTTCTTCTCATCCCACCCTCAGCAACAGCAGATGTTTTTATTTAACCTACTTTTCCCATTTAAAAAGTTCACATGCGCCCTTTTGTTAGTTTTTACTTTATTTTATGTTACATTCCATTTTATTTTTATCTTATTTCATGTCCATTCAAGTGTTGCCTGATTATTTTTATCCCCTTTTATGTGCATGTGTTTCCCTTGACCTTGACTCATTTTCTCATGAGGCCTCAGGGTTTTCAAGGAGGCCTGCGTGTTCTCAGAGGGCACCGTCCGCGGCTCCTACTTGGTGACACACCCTGGAAATGCTTCTTCTAACATGTTTTCCTTTACCTTTTGGACTTTTTCATTTTAATTTAATAAATTGTCAAAAAATTAACAATGAGTGGTCTATCAGTTCGCTTTATGTCTTCTTGAATTTTGAAAGAATTTATATTATTTATAAATTTTTCAAAGGCAGGGTATTTTCTGCTGATTTTTCCTAATGAATATGCTCATAATGATTAAAGAAGTACTTGGGAATTTTGGTGTAAAGTATTCATCTAAATTACCTTTTCTCCAAATTGCCACCAGCTTATTCCAGTGTCACTTGCATTCCAAGTCACCCTTACCTGTCGGTCGGTGTTGAGGTCTGTGTCGTTCTGATTATGCTGGGTCTGTGCTTCCAGGCATATTCCAGCTACTCATCTTTGCTTTTATTTCCTTGCAATTTCACTTGATGTTTTTTATTATTTGGAGTCCGAAGTTAATGTTGTATTTTCTGAAAAGCCTAAGCGCTAACATATTTTCTTCTATTGGGAGTGTTTTTAATACACTCACCCAGGGAACATCAGGGCTTCGTGGAACATGACACTCATATAGAGTTGTGGCTTCCTCTAAGCAAAACAGGACAAGTCATTAATACAAGCATGTGACTCCTCACTCCTGTCCCCAGGAAGGACCCCAGGAGAGCAAGGCCCTGTGCCCCTGCTTCTCAGCATCCTGCCACAGAGCTGCGTCCCCCGTCCTTTGTTTGTGGGCCCAGCCCACCACCACTGGGCCGAGGCAGGAAGGACGGGTTGCATGTGTATTTAAGAGGACTCCGTCCTGCCTGTGTATGAGGGTGCGCTGCCTCGCCGCTTCATTGATTTCCTTGCTTCCGGGTCAGGCTCTGTGCCTCTGCTCATCTGTCCCACTTCCATGATGAGCACATTTCCGGCCACTTTGCAGATTTTAACAATGGTATCACTTGGAAGGAAATCGACTGGTGACCGTTCCAGATGCTGCGCCTCTTAGGATCTTGTGACCTACACAACAGTTTTTGTTATTTCCCATGGTTCATGACTTTGTACAGCTTGGCTCTGTAAATTTTCTTATATCTGTCTTCTTTGAAGAGGCCTTTTTTTTTTTTTTTTGCATTAACCTTTATGTTTTCAGGAAGTTTGCACTTAAGATCTTTTGGGGAGTAGAGTCAAATTGTCTTCAACTAACCGTGTTTAAAAAAAAAATTAACAAGGCTGCTCCCTGTAGGTCCCATAACCTTTTACTAAAATTGTTCTCAAAATATTTTTAATTATGATAAAAATATGAAAATTTGCTGTTTTTACCATTTTAGCTGTGAAGTTCAGTGGTGTTAAGGATGTTCACTTTGTTGTACAACAGATCTTCAGAACTGTTTTTCTCTTGCAAAACTGAAACTGTCCCTAGTGAAAATCTTTTCACCTCTCCCTATAGCCCTGGCCACCCTCCTTCTACTCTCTGTGTATGAATTTAACTCCTCTGGGAACGTGGTATATGTCCTTTCATGACTGGTTTATGTCACTTTGCATAATGTCCTCCCAGTTTGTCTGTGTTGTAGCAAGCGTCAGCATGTCCTTCCTGTTTATGACTGAGTAATATTCCATCCCATGCACAGACTACATTGTACTTATCTAGCCATCTGTGGACAGGTCCCATTGCTCTCTGTGAAATCCCAGGTCCTTCCCAAGTCTCCAAATAGTCTGGTCTTGTCTTCCTTGGCCTTATTCTGGTGTTTCTCTGTGCCTGGTGATCCTTCCTCAGTAATTTTTTATGGTCCCTTGGAAGATGCCAGTTTGTTCCCACCCCAGGGGCTTTATTCATGTTTTTCCAGCTATCCTTGGTGTCCTTCTCCAAATAGTCCAAGCACTCAGGACTCAGCACCCAGGCTTCATGTGAAATATTATTTCCTCCCAGATGCCTGCACCCACTTCAATTGATGCCTGGTTTCTGTCGCCTTCTACGATGCCACCATTTACAAACGATATTGCTCACCTTTATGCCCTGGCTGCTCACACCTGTGCTGATGGTCTCTGTCCTTAGCAAGAAATGTTGTGTGGGTCAGAGAGGGTCTAAATGATGCACCCCTCACCCCAAGCCCCCCTAGCCCCAACAGTTACTTGTTAAACCTCCCTCTTAGCTGGTCAGTGTGGTGGTGCACATCTGTAATCCCAGTACTCAGGAGGCTGAGGCAGGAGGATCACCTTGAGTTTGAGGCCAGCTTGGGCTACATAATGAATTCAAGGATAATCTGAACTAGGCATCGAGATCCTGTCACCAAAAAAAAAAAAAAAAAAAGACAACAACAGCAACAAAAAGTCCCTCTTAATGACTTCATTGCTAGTTATTTCTCCCTGTGTTATTGGATTTGGGAGAATTTTAAAATATAAAAGTAAACTAGTGGTAGTTATCTGTGTTGTATTCTTAAACTTGAAGGAGGCTTTCAACAGCCTCACCATAATGGAGTGTGATGTGGAAAAAATATGTAAGTGCTCTGAGGAGGGCTCTCGAAAGAGTCTTGTGAGGGTCTGTGGTGAGCTGCAGCATGTCCTTGCGGTGCTACTTTGTCCAGCCAAGTGTGACTCACAGCAGTGCCCAGGACCTGGCTTGCAGACCTCGCTCTGTGCCGGCTTAGCATAACCAGCTATCTGGCGCTGCGCTGAACAATATTAATAACTCTGCTTAGAGTGAATCAGCCTTGCATTAAGTGAGCCTCTAATGGTATTTCAATGCTATTGGAACAATTAAAACCCACAATGTTTCTTGGACTGAAAAACAAGGGTGCAAGAAGATGGAGCTTTTTATTTGGGGGGCACAGGGGGTATCCAGAACACATGGACCGAGCTGCAATTCCAGGCCTTTTTATTTTTTATTTGGAAACAGGGTCTCACTAAATTGCCTAGGCAGGATTTGAACTTGTGATTCTCATGCCTCCACTGCCCAAGTGCTATTTGGAAATGCTGAAGTGCAGTGTGCCATGGGCAGCCTTTGCGTAGCAGCCTAAAAAGGCCATGGGGGCCAAAGAGAGTACCTCTGTCCACAGCATCCTCTCTTCCTCCCCTCTCTGCTGTCTTTCTCCACTGATCAGGGCGACAAGATATCCCAGCAGGCATCCCACTAGTGCTGCCATATTGACTTTTATTCCATGCATATTTTCTCAAAATTGCTTCCAATCATCTCGACACCCATTAGTAAATTTTTCTTTTCTCCAAATGTACTACCCACTAAATTACTATATCAAATAATTCTGTTACATTTTATCTTTCTTAAAAAGCTAGCTCTTGATTATCGCAATTATGTGCTTTATACCTTGGCTTAATATCCACCAGAGCTAGCAGGGTTAATTTTGCTGCCAAGCGATAATATGCCACTCCTCCTTTTCCTTCTCCAGTTATTGTCCGATGGTTGTCCTAAATGATCAAGAGCCAAAACCTTTCTGACGGCCATGAGCAGATTGCTTGGCCTTGCTAGAACTTAGTACATGTGAACACTTGTCTAGGTTTCCTTTGATTTGCTTTCCTTTGCATTAAGAACAAAAGCTTCTTAAACATTGCTCCTCTGTGTGTTTGCATGCATGGTTCATCTTGGGCGCATGAGTCATGACTTTCTTATTCATATAGGCACCGTATACAATTAAAAACCACGAATGCCACACACTTACTAACTTTCAGACCAGAATTTCTGACAGCAGCCAACACTTTGTTGGGGTCTCCAGTTCTCTCCTAAGTCTTATTTGAACAATGCCCCTTTATTGAGACATGATGTTCCACCACCCAGACATACATCATTCATTCAGCATAGGTGTTCTGCTTTTAATGAGGAAAAATGAGACTCAGTATCTCAAAGTAAGGCTTTGGTATCCAACATGAACACTGGCCCTCTGGGAGACTTACAGCATGCAACATCTGGGTGCAATAAACAACAATAAGTTCTAATAATGTTTCCATTGCTCAGCATCCTTTTAATAACCTGCTCACAGATTTAAAAAAAAATCCTAAACAAATAATAACAATAAAATTCCAGAACCATAGGCATCATTAGTGTGGCTGTCCTGAGAATTATTCTGCTGAGTACGATAGGGCACACACGTGTGAGATGAAATTCCTGGCAGAGACAGGCATTTATCATTGCACTTGGGGAATGGCCTAATGACTTACATGAGGGTGAAGTGTCCAGGCTCTGGAAATTTTGATTTGTGCTGCATCACGACACAGGCACCAGGGGCCGAGAAGTTATGGGGATTAAAGTCCAGTGGAGCCAGTGGATGGTGTAAACAGTTCAGCATTCAGCTTGGCTAACTTTTTTGTCTTGACATTTTAAATACATCTGGGTTTTGCATAGCTTTCAAACATACTAAATAACATGAGCAGGAATTCCACCCATTCAGCCTAAGACAAGACTGTCATTTATTTGGGAAATTGACCAAAACAAAAATTGCTGGAAAAGGTGAAGAATGGTCTTCCCTTTCCCTTTCTCTGTGTGCAAAGCAGATCTGTGTACCAGGCTGCACAGGAAAAACAAGCGTTGATAAATTAGGTGTTGCGAGCACCATCCGCCACGTCGTGGGCAGGACCTGTGGCCCCTTCCCTCTGGCCCGCTGTCATTCTCCTCCTCTCCTCGGGGACATCAGGAAGCTGTCCAGAGAAATAATTGCTTAACATCATAGCCAAGTCAGAACCCTTGCCTAGTCATCAAAAGGAGAAAATAAAATCGGACATACAAATATCCACCTTACAAACACACTCATATTTATTCTACCCATAATTTTGCTGGGTAAACAATTTTGCTAGGTCAAGGATGCGTTTCCTTCTAACATGGGCCGCGTCCTGGGCAGTGAAGAGTGGGAAGGCTAGATCTCTTCCTTCAAGACACATCTGGGAACGAAGCATTCCTAATTTCACAGTTAGCTGCTGTTAGATATTATCTGTCCTTGTCTTGGTTACTTTTCTCTCATTGCTGAGACAAAATACCCAAAACCCAAAATGAAGGAAGGAAAGGTTTATTTAGCTTACAGTTTGTGGAGGTTTCAGTCCATATTTGGCTGGTTCAGAGGCAGAGTAGCACATGACAGAGGGCAAACTGTTCAGGGCAGCAGAGCACAGCAAAAACCACCAGCAAAAGGGAAGAATGGCTGCAAGCAGCCTCCTTTTCTCCCCTACATTGTAAACAGCCTACCCCCACCCAGGGGGCGTGTAGCTCTCACACAGTCTCCATGCCCTCCTCTTCCACAGGCTCAGGATGTGTACAAAGTAAGCACTTTGGCTTCCTGCTGAATCACTCATTAGTTAAACCTACAGATTCCCCAAGTTGACACAATGTATCAACCATAACAGTCCTTAACAATTTTTATCTTTATTTGCACATGTTTGTAGTGCAAAATGATGGCTTCACTGTAGGGTCAGTCCATGGACAGAGCACCTCTAATTCTTCGTGTCCCTCTCCCCTCTGTGCCTCCCCGCTTCCCTGGCTCACCTTGTCCCCCTTCCCATTTCTTGGTCCCCTTTCCTTTCTGAAATCTCCGTCTCCCTGTTTCATATGGTCTGCCTCTCATTTTACTCTTTATTTGTACTTTGAGTTTCTCATATTAAAAATGTGCTATTTAAGCTTGTGTGTCTGATTTATTTCACTTAACATTATGGCCTCAAGGTGCATCCATTCTACAAATGATTCAAATCAATCCTTCTTCTTGTCAGAATAGTACTCCATTGTGTGTAAATACTGCATTTTCTTTATCCTTTCATCAGTTGATGGACACATAGCCTGCTTCCAAGACTTAGCCATTGTGAGTTGTGCTGCTATAAACACGGTGTGCTCAGTCGCTGTGTCGTGTTGTCTTTATCTCTTTTAGGAAGATACCTAGAAGAGCAAGAGAAGGGTCAAATGAAATTCCTAGTTTTAGTTTTTTGAGCAGTCTCCACACTGATCTCCATAGTGGTTACTAGTTTAATTTCTCGGTCTGTATTTACATGTGATTAAAAAATACAAGGGATGTGGCCTACTGTGTCCACAAAGAGGTGCACGCAGGGGGGTGGTCCCTCTGAGTGGAAGGTACCAGCCCCGCTTCTGGCTCATGTGCCGTTTCCCACTAACCAGAGGGGCAGGGTACGGCCCCCGCAGATCAGGGGGCAGGATCTGTGACAACTGGGCCCAGAAAGGGGCTTGAGGGGTCAGGCGTTACAGCCTCAGAGGACTTTCGTGGCAGTTAGCACAGGCGGTGGAGTGGGGCCAGTGTCCAGCTGCAGCCAGCCAGGGAAATCGCCACAAGGAAGCAGCAGGTGTGGTTTATTCTGACTCACGCTACTCTGCATAGAGCAGCCTCCTAGGAAGCTGCTTGGGCACCAAGGTCCCGGAGAGCAGCCGGGGCTGGAGGTGAGGAGGACGGTGGGCAGGTTGGGGACCCCCCTGGGCCTGCTCTTGTGCTGGGCCTCAAGTGGCAAAGGGGCCTGGCTCCCCTGCTGACCTTCTCTGCAGGAGCCAGCTCCGGAGGCTCCGCCCAGGCCTGCCTTATGGGCCCCAGCACCTGCAGCACCGTCATGAGAAACGTGTGCACACGCACTCTCTCTCCGCACTCGCTGGGGCTGAACCAGTGTGCGGAGGATCAGCGCCCAGGGTTCTCCCCTGAACAGCCAGAAAACAAAACGTTATAAGATACAAGATGAGACTAAGAAATAAGCGAATGTTTAAATTAAAAACTATTACAGTAAAAGATACATTGCCACGAATCCTCCTCCAAATATGCCCGGTGGCTCGGAATATCCCCATCCCACTTTTCTCGCCACTTTCCGAAGCAGTCTTAGAAGTCCTCTCTCCTGAGTGTCTGTAGTGCACTGTTGTGGGTGCCTGGATGTCCTGAATCCATTTGAAACTTTTACCTTTCACGATCATTTTGACTTCGAAGAGCTGGAAGTCACAGGGCACCAGGTCTGGTGGATGACGACACAGTGTTGTTTCACCGCGGCCTTGCCGTTGGAGGGCGCTTGGCAGCAGCTTTCTCTGTAGTTTTGGTCACACCTCATAAAAACACTCTGGAAAGAGGACTCCAGAGCTGCTCTAGAGAGCGGCAGCAACGATGCGATGAGTGTGTTCAAAGCTGGGGGAGGGACTTTGAGGCAGATTCACGGCAATGGACTCTAACTGTAATAAATTTGTTTCTAATGTAAACATTCACCGTATTTTGGGATCGCAGTCACAGTTCTCATGCGGGGGCTCTGGATGAATACACACCTCATGCGAAGACCACCTGCCTCGGGTGCCGAAGTGCGAAATCACCAGCTCGTACTCACAGAAGTCTGAGGACCTCCGCAGGGAACGGGAAACAATGTAAACTGAGAGGCTGGCGCTGTAAGTATTGTTTTGTTTTTAATCAAAGCAGTTAACAGCAGATTGGCTCCCGAAGAAAACCGGACATTTATTCCTTTTATGATCGGAAAAGAAGTTAAGTGATTTGCATTTGGGATTTTCAAAAAGGAAGCACAATTAGACATGTTTTTGTGAAGATTTCAAAGTTCCAGCAATAGGGGCAGCCTTCAAACCTGAAACGAGAAAGGCATCGCTCAACTTCGGGTCACAATGGACCAAGGGTTTCAGAGTGTTGAGGGGGAAATAAGTGACCCCAGAATCACCAGGTGCCATCCTTCCTTGCGGACACATCATGGCGGCCTCAGAACCAGAAGGGCCTTCACGCCAGGCCTTTAGGCGCCAGCAGAGTTCCCTACCGTGGAACACAATCAAGACAGGGGATTGACAACGGGAGAGACTGGTATAAAATAAGTTGCATATAAGTAAATACTGGTTACTGGTTAAAAACAATGCAAAAATGAAAAATTAGTAAACAGAAAGGGGCTGTTATATGAAAACAATTAATGATAAACATCTGCATTTCAGATTCCCACAATTTTAACAAAATCTTGGAAAGGAGGTAAGGCAAAAAAAAGTGTTTTTTTTTCTTTTTTAAATAGTGTGCTACATGCTATTTCATCTATGTAGGAGAGCCAGAATTTGTTCTAATGTTGATGGAAAACATATATATATATATATATATATATATATATATCTCAGTCAGACGTAAGCATTGCTGTTATTATTGAGAAGCTAAAAAATCATAAAAAAAAGAGCGCATGCTCTGCTTAAGCTATATGGCAAATGGAAGGAAATAAATTAGAAAAGCATGAGGGGAACATAAATGGAAATCATAAACCCTGATAGAATTAAGACCAAGCCAATCACTTACTATGATAAAATAAGTGTGTTAAACTCTGCTATTCAAAGTCAAAATCTCAGACTGGACAAGAATAAACATACATAGTTTTCTCCTCCAAACTGACCTTCTGAGCCTGGACCAGGCCCATTTAACCAGGTCCTGGGGAAGGGTCTCCTAGAGGGCCATGGGCTCTGGCTGCAGGACGACAGAGAAACAGCAGAAACACACAGATTGGCCCAGCAAAGACCTGCTCATTGTCCTCTGGGCACAGGGCTGGTGGCAGGGACATGATGAGACCTGTCTCAGGCGGTGACATTCTGGGAGGGGCACAGAGGTGGCAGAGGCGGTTCCGGGATGCATCTGTGAAGGGAGGAGCCAGGTGCTCAGGCCAGTCCCCCCAGCCCCAGCCCCAATCACTTTGAAGCACGAGAGAAGTCAGCCCACTCTTGTGGGAAGTCACTCGGGCCTATACATTTCATTGAGAAAAAATCAGACTAAATAATTTGTATCTGCCCATGCAGTTAAGATGGAAGCCATTGTGTGTGCATTTTAGTTTTTAATGCTAATTTTTTTCACACAGAGCTTGAGTCAGGGCTGTAGGGCGACAGAAGGGAGCCCCGGAGCTGGCTGAAACAAAAGGGCTGTGGCTCACACAGGTGGGCTTCCCCATCAGCATGCGTGATGAAAGCATCAGTGAAGACAGAGACCCAAGAAATCGCCCCCCCCAAGCAGGGGCGGAGGCCTTGCTCTGCAGGGCGGGGTGGTGACTGGAGCGCGCCATGATTTTCACTGCTTCTGTAGCTGGTCAGCCTAGTGCCAGGTCCCAGCTCATGGTGAGGGTTTTAACCACTATTCTGTCCATTCTGAGAGTCACTCGGGGCGCGTGTGAGGTGGTCACAACTTCTGACACCTCGCATCAGTGCACGCGACTCACGTGCGTCCCCCTGGGGCCTGGCTCAGGGTGGAGCCCCAGGAGGTGTGAACACAAGTCATGCCTGTTGGAGGAAACCTGAGACAGCAACGACAGAGGAGTCAGCAAAGGAGCTGGGGAGGGAGCCCAGTGAGCAAGTCACCGCGGGGACACAGGGACTGATTCCAGGATCGACCCCGGGAGCCTGTGGAGAGTGGTTCCCAAGCCATCTGCAGGGCTGTTTACCCTGCTGCTCCAGGGGATTCGAAGTTCACAGTGTGAGCGTGACAAAGGGGGCGTGGGTGGGCTGTGACAGCGTCCACCTAGAGGCTGCACCCGCACTCCCATCTAGCTGTCCTCTGCTCTTGTCTTCTTTCACTGCCTTACGAATGGGTGCTTTGGACCTTGCTTTTCTATTGTGCAGTGGCGCAGCTCTGTGACAGTCTCCTGTTGCACACTGAATGCCCATGCATTTAGGCCTGGTGATGAGATGAGCAACACTGACTAGACATTCGCACAGTGTGCAGTGTGTTCCTGGCAGTGCCGGGAGAAGGCTCAGCATGACAGGCTGGGAACAACAGCCAGCACCACCAGCTCCACAGTACCCGCCAGGCTACGGGATGGGGTGACTCCTAAGAGGCTACAGTGAGGGGTGGGGTCCGCGTGAGGCTGGTGACTCTAACGGGTGGCAGCAGGTCAGCATGCACTAGGAAGTCCGGGGAGCTCCACGTTTGCACCTCTCAACAAACAAGCATGGGTGGGGAGTGACTCTGCTGCCAGAGATGGAAGTGGCCCGCTGACACCTCCTCCAGGTGAAATTCCGGTCATCGTGTGGACAGTCTGGGGAGGTTTGGAGGAGAACTCTCACAGGTGGCATGCTCTTACACAAAGGAGGGCCTCTGTCGCTTCCTCAACCCTTTTCTTCCCCCAGAAATTTCCTCAGTGTTTAATTTACATATCACATATGGTCCTGCCAGGTGTTCAGAGTAATAGAAAGCTTTTTGCTGACCTGTCATTTCTTGAACTTAGTCTTTGCTATGCCCAATGAACTCTGGAGAGCTCAATACAGTGAGAATCCCAAGATTTGCTCCCAACCTACTGATTCATGGTCTCCACTGGTGGTCTCAGTACTTGGCAATTTAGACACTTCTTACGTAGCTCACTGGGCTTTCTCTAGGTGTGTGTGTGTGGGGGGGTTCCATTTATTCATATATTCATCCTTTCATTGATCAGCCCATCCATCCACTGATCCATTGATTCATCAATCTATCCATCCGTTATCCATCCATTTACCCACCTACCCATCTATCTCTCCATCCACTCAGCTATCTACCCTTTTACCTAACCATCCACCCATATAACCACCTATCCACCCATCTGTTCATCTACCCACCCAGTCATCCACCCATCTACCCAACTATCTCTCCACCCAGTCAGCCATCCACCTGCCCACCCATCCATCCATCCACCCATCCACCTAGTCATCCACCCATCTACCCAACTATCTCTCCATCCACTCAGCCATCCACCTGCCCACCCATCCATCCATCCACCCATCTACCCACCTATCCACTCATCAACCCATTTATTCATTCAAAAATATCCATTGAGGACTTACGTGCCAGGGACAGCATTAGGTAGCAGGCCCTGAGTGTGGAAAACAAGTAACAGTGCGGCATCAAAACTATTGCTTCCTGTGAGAGGGGCAGCCAAAGAGCAGGCAGGGGAGTTCTGCAGTGTGCTGGGGGTGCTGAGGGTTAGGAAAGCTGAATCAGGGGAGAGGGGCAGGAATGTGGAGGGGCAGCTGAACCCTAGCCAAAGTGTTAGCAAAAGCATTCCTGGAGAAGGTGACATATGCTTTGAGGGTTTCAGAAGGATAAGCGCAAACTGTGAAATTGCCAGGGGTTGGGATCTGTGGGGAATCTCCCAACAGAGAGACCAGTAGCAGCAGGACCGGAGGTGATGCTAGAAATGGAGAAAATAGGTACAGCAGAGTGGGCTGGGCAGAGAGCCCAGGAGGAGCTGCATCAAGATGGAGTGGAGGCTGCCAGAGAAGTGGGTTACGCTTGGTGGAGACGAAAAGCCCTTGGAGGGACTGAGCCCTGGAGTCCTGTGATCTGACTGCAACTTTAACAGAATTGCTCTGACTGGAGTAAACTGGAGGGGAGCTGAATGTAGGCAGTCTGGCCTGGGGGCACAGGAGAAGGATGCTGACGGATCCCAGGATGCGTGGACAGGGGTGTCATGGAGTAGGCATGGTTGGCAGACGGGGAGGTGGTGATGGAATTCTGGACCCATCTGAAAGGCCCACAGGCCCTCCAGAGCTCCCTCACACACCAGAAGTGGAACTGTCTTCCCCCATTTTCCCCATGCAGCCCTTTCTGTGGAGCAGGTTCAAGTTAGAACTTCACCTGGATTCTCCAGAACCAGCAGAGTCACAGAGTCGTCTCTGCTTCTGTTGCAGGTGATCAATCTCCCAGGGGCCTGAGGAAGACAGAGTGGAAAATGGGCCGGAATATATCTTTGGAGACAAGGTGCCTATTAATAGAATGTTGTACTTAGTCAATGACATTGTAGGAATTTGTGTTTTCTGAAGAGAAAAACATTTTTTTTAGTCTTTGTTGGATTTTCTACTTTACAGACATAATTCATCACAATGTCTTAAGAAATCAATTTCCCTAATGGCAAAAATAATCTATGTTTTGCCAACTGCAAACATGGCTTTTGTTTAAGACGCACTCTCCCCAGCTGATTGTGCTTGTTGGCTCCGGGAGCTGGAATGCTGTGTATGTGCTGTGATAATAACGTGGCCCTGAGGAAACAGGAGGTTCTCAGACCAGTGTGAGTGTTAAAAGTTTTGTGTTTTATCCGAGGGACTCTTGTTCAAAAACAGACGTGACAAGTAAGTGGTACAATACGCAAGACCAATTGTCTCCCACACCGCGGAACAATCATTCCTACAGAGCGAAGCATGGTCCTCAGGAAGAGCCTCACCTAGGAGGCAAATGCTCGTGAGGCCCTGGGGCTTTGCTGTCCTCGCTGGAGGGGCTGCTGGCCTGTTTTGTTGGTGGGTGCTAGTTGGAAAGTTCTTCTACACGCAGAGATCTGCCCTTCTGTGATTTCCCCCTGAGCTCAGATCTGCCTAACACAATTTGTAAGGTTCCTTTTCAACACAAAGATGGCTATCACGTTATGACTAAAAATTCACGTTTCTGAGCCTGGTTTCTTCATCTGTGACAGGAATCCAGTCGCGGTGAATTCTTAAAGAAGGGGTCTTTTGTTTCCACAGGTCGTCGGTTGATCTGGGGTTTACGTCTGGTGCAAGGGCTGGGCACAAGCTGGGCACTACCTCATTTCTGCCTTGTGTATCAGCCTGGGGTCACTTTGGGAAAAGCAATCCTCCTCCCTTGGACACAGCCGGGGACTAACACTTGGCTCACCCCGACTCAGATGTGCAAGGATCTGCTGGAAGAGAAAACCCAGCATCCCACGTCCACCCAGGTCTGGAGGAAATCTCTCAAGGGGGAATGACTTGATTTTCAAGTTTTAACTGCCTTCGTCATTTTCTTGCCAGGCCTGACCTCTTGCAATGTGCTTTTAATTAAGGCAAGAGCTTTGCTTATCGTTCTCCCAACCCACTTCGGTTTCCAGCAACTGCGCCAAGTCGTCTCCATCAGCTTCTTAGCTTGGTAGGGGGGCCTCGGGGGCATCAGGGGGGCATTGCTGCCTGTCTCCCTTCGCTTGCTGTGACTGCCCATCTGCACAGAAGTCCAGGAGATAGGGAGTGGGCAGCCACCAGAGGAGGACCTCGCTGTGACCTGACCTGGTGCTGGCGGACTCCCTGCTGGGCTAATTCAGAAGGCTCGCCTCTGGGGCAAAGTGTGGTCAGCAAGGGTCACGTTCCCCACTCCAGAGTATGCAGCTGGACAGCGATTGCTACCGTCCTAGGCTTGGTGCTTGGAACAGCGTGTCCAGGCTCTGAAACTGAAAGGAGAAACATCATTGGAAACTCTGAGGGAGGTGACGGGAAGGGTGTTGGTGCAACAAGCCACCTGCTTTGAGAAGGAGAAACACTGAAATCTCCCCAAACTGGAATTAGTTAAGTGACATTTCTACATTAAAATCAAAACATCCCACATTTCATTAAGGGAATCAGTTTAAAGTATTTTTAAACAAAATATCCAAGAATACTGGTATTATGTAGGCTTCTTTTCAGCCAGGCTTGACCTGGGCTTTTCTCCAAGGTAAATACTGAACCTGATGAGTGAAGGGTGCAGTTGGCAAGGTCACGGGTGGTACCAACACCCTCTGACAGTCTAAGCAAGAATCACAGGGCAGGGTGTGAAATCCAGACACCAAGATGCCGGGGGTCCCAGAACACCTATCTCCAGCATAGATATTTGTGAGTGTTTGGTGGTGATGTGGGTTCCTCTTGAATTAGGAACTAATACTGGTCTCAATAGACCGTTGGGTCTAGGAGTCAGCTGCCATCTTGGTTCCAGAAGGATCTGGAACTCTGGGAGAGTTAATTCTGCAATTAAGAATGGACTTGGCAGATGAAAATGGCAGACACGACTACTCCTAAGGTTTTAGGAATGAAATTCTCTCCGTACATCACCAAAATGGAGGCCATATGACTCCGTGTGGGAGGGTTGGCTCCTGCATTTATCTTATTGTGACAAGTGTCTTTGCCTTTGACATAGCCACTACCCAGGAGTGTAGAGTGCCCAGTCTCCAGGGTCATCAGAATTCACCTTCTCCTGAGAAGGAGCCTTTGGACCCAGGTGCTGTGTAGCTTACGACCTCACATAAATTTGATGTCCCATCTGGCCCAGGCTCCTGCAATGGGTGATCTACACCCCAGCTGTGCCCGTCGGGACCCTGTGGAACCTTTAGAAGGATCCCCAACCTGGGCATTAGGAAGGTCCCTGCTTCCTGGATCAGGGCTGGCTGGGGACAGTAAGGAAATTGTGGGGTGCCAATCAACCCCCACAGCCTTGGGAACGGTGGCTGTTTGGTGTCACTGTGCTTTGAAGCCATTGCCAAGGAGATGACAGTGTTACCTGTGGTCTGTGTGTTGCTGGGACACATCACCGTGGGTGGCATCTGCCTTCTCTCTGACTTGCCAGACAGCAGCACTGACACCATAGAAGGGGCCTTGTGCCCACACCTGCCGAACGCTATTCTCCCATGCAAGTTTGTTCAGCTCTTCAGAGTTTCCCTTCCTGTGAGTCGCAGCAGAGTGGTCTGTTGGGTAGGAGCCACCATTGTGGAGCCACTGGCTTGCAGGTGGTGTCAGGCCATGGGGTGAGGGCCACGGGAGCTGAAATTCCAATTCCTGGCTTCCAAAACAGTGCGTCCGACCATAGAGGAGGACATCCTCCCTACAGTAGGCCACCACTACTCCTTCCACTGGGGACCTTGAAATTTCAGGTCCCAGTGCAAATGTATTGGGCAAGAGGGTGTCATCTGGGTTTTGTCCCCTCCTTGATCAAGGTGGGCTGTCCCTTCTGCGGCTGCCCCTACCGCTCCTGGGACAAAGGGTGAGTGCTCAGTCAGGGTTCAGAGAGAGCCTGGATTCCCAGCAGTCACTCAGCTCCCTTCCTGCAAGGGTGGGCTCTCAGTCAACCAAGCTGGCCCTGTGCTGGGGCAGGGCTGAACATGCTTAGGGTGGTCACTGCAAAAAGCTTCAAGATCTGCATGCTCACCCTGATATTAACAGATTACTTTCTGGTACCTGGACAAGACTACACTGAATCCAGGTTTGTAAGCAAACGAATCAAGTGAATGGATAGCTGTTAAAAATTCCTTAAGAAGGGGAGTGGAAAAGGGAGTGTACTCAAAGGGCCAAATAACTGCCATGAAGGCAAGGACTCAAGGAGTGTGACCACCGTGGGGTCGTTACAGGCTTTCCTACCTTCTGCAGTTACTGCGAGAACTCTGCACCTAGTACATGGACAGAGCTCTGCATGCATCGCAGAATTGTATGAACTCAGATTTAAGCAGTTTGGCCAAGGGATGGCTGACAAAGGGAGTTTGTAACCTGAAGGAGAGAGAGAGAAACAGAGAGACGGAGAGAGGTCTCACAGCAAAGCACCTGCCTGTCCGAAGCCCTTTCCTGTGTACATTCCCGGCTGGGCTCTGGTTCAGGACTGTGAGAACAAAGGTTAAATGAATGCTACGTGCACTGAGCTATCCTAACACAGTGCTGGTGACAATACAAGTTGTAAGCAGACAAGAGAAGCAAACAGGACCGCCTCCTGCTGCTGGGCATGGTTCCAGGTGTCTCAGTTAAGTCCCCACTAAAGCACCACCTGGTTCCAGGATTATCGCTTTTTTTCCCTTCTCAGCTAAGTGACTTATCAGGGTATCACCTTAGTGCTCCCGACTTCTTCAAAAACCAAGGTAAACTTCAGGAGCAAAATAGCAAAGGGCGGGTGGTGTTTGCTGGGGTTGTTTGAGCTGTTGCCCACACCGGGGTGGCCTCTGGGAGTGGAGACCCGCAGCTGCTCCAGTCTCAGCAAGGCAAAGTCTGCCCTGCATGTGAGCGCATGCTAGTGTTAAAACCCAAGAACGACCAGAGCAGTTCCCCGGGACAATGGATCCCTCCAGAGCGTTTGTTTTGCCGTTGTCCATTTAGAAGAAAGATGGCGCGCCAGTGCGACGGGAGTGTGTCCTGACGTCTGCTCTGCCCCCGCTGCGTCCTTCATCTGAAGCCTTTCTGCTCCCCTGTTGTCGCACGTCTGCTTCACTCCCTTTCTTCTCTCTGACCACAGACTGAAGCTTGTGGGCTGAACCGTCATTAGTCACCTCCCAGACAGACCCTATAGATTTCCAGTGTCAAGATCAGGCAATTCCCCACACAATCATTTCGCTGGGAAGGAACGACAGAGAAAGAGAAGTAAATTAAGCACGGCTCACATTTTCCCCTGCCTCTGTAGATGTTCATTTTTGGCCAAGTCTCCTTCTAACATGTGTTCTGCTTGTCGAATAATAAACAGAAAGGTTTCTTCTCAGGGTTATGTTACTGTTGGCTGATAGCGTATCATTTCAAGAGGGCCCGTTTTTCTCAGTGTGGCTCAGGTCACTTTGGCAAGTTTAATCTGGTCTAACAGTTTTGCTATTTACTGCTGGAATTTCTGTATCTTAAGAGCGCCCTGGGAATTTGGCTTAGTGGCCAACAGATTGACTTACAACTCTATCCCAGGTGGAAGTGGAGATGCTTAGAAAGTATACATGAGGAAAAGTGGTAGAATTTTCTCCGCTGCAAGAGCATTCTCACTGGCTCTGACATTGACTGCTGGTTTTCAAAATGTGCAGACGTGGCTGTTTAAGTCTAGAGATTTAAAGCATTCCCAAGGGCAAAATGGAGTGCCCGGATGAGGATGATGTGGGGGGCCAGTATGGATACAAGATTCTCCATGAGCTTATTAGGTTTCTTCTCTGCATTTGCAGAATGGAGTTGCTAAATCCTGCTTTAGAAAGTTGGGAGTTGATCTAGGGACGGAGGGAGGTGACGTGCTGAGGATCTACATCTTCAGAAATCCCTGTCTCTACCTGTATTTAGAGACAGTGCTACTCCTCTATCCAAATCACTCTTCTCTCTCTCCCTTTATAAAATATGTTCTAAACTGCACAGAGCCCAAGGCTCACAAGGCACATCAGGGTGAATCTTGGGCCGGGGATATAGCTCACTGGCACAGCACCTGCCTGGCAAGCACAAGGTCCTAATTTCAATTTCTGGTTAAAAAAAAGAGAGTGAATCTGATCTTCACAGATGGTATTATAGCTGGGGAAGCCCTTAGTATCAAGAAAAGACCACTACTACTTCTACTGACTGGATAAAGAAACCATGTAACACAGAAAACAGGAAAGCATTGACAGTGACAGTGGCAATTATAATCACATTAATGTTGATGGCAGCTAAAATCTACTGAGGGCTGTCCTATTCTCTCATAAGGAAGTAGTCCAACATAAAGTCACTTTCTGGTATCTAAAAAGAAATGTTATGACATGTTCATTAATTGAAAAACCCAGTATTGTAAAAATGCCAGTTTTACAATTATTTAAAGTTAGCAACAGATTCAAGAGTCTTAATCAAAATCTGACAGTTTGTGTTGTGGTATTTGACTAGCTGGTTCTAAAACTCAGGAAAGCCAAGGTAATCTTAAAGAATAACAAAACTGGTCAACTCACACCACCAGCTATAAGACCTACGCGAAGACCTAAGAGAGTACATACAGCAGTGACAAGCAGACCAGAGGCACAGAAAGGCCAGTCCAGAAGTAGACCTGCTTGTGTGACAAGTGAGATGCTGTAAGACAATCTATAAAGGATGGTCTTTTCAAAAAATCATGCTAGGTCTAAGGGATATGTCCATATTTAATTTTAAAATCTTGACTCCTTTCCTCACACCATATAGACTACTAAATTCAATTCCATTTGGGCCATATATTTAAATGGGAAAATAAGGCAATGAAAATTATGGAAGAAATCATAAGATGACATCTTTGTAGTCTTTGGAATAAGCAAATGTTCCTTTTCTCTCTCTCTCTCTCTCTCTCTCTCTCTCTCTCTCTCTCTCTCTCTCTCTCTTTATTTCTTTCTTCCTTTTTGTCAGGGTTTCTTTTTTTGAGATAGGGTTTCACTATGCAATTCAGGCTGGCCTTGAACTCACTTTGTATCCTATGCTGGTGTTGAACTCTCAGCGATCCTCTTGCCTCAGCCTCCTGAGTGCTGGGATTACAAGTGTATACCACAATGCCTGGCAAATGTTTCCTTGACAAAAAAGCGTACATCAGAAGTGAAAAATGTGGAATTGAGTGCTATTCATCAGATGACGTCATTAATAGAAAAGATACGCATAGAATGGAAGAAGATATTGTAAATGCATTTATCTAACAAAGAATTCGGATCAAGAATATGTAAAGCACTTATACAAAGCCAAAAGAAAAAAAGAAATTAATTCAATTTAAAAATATTAGAAAAGGCATTGTAGGCCAACAAGCAGACTCAAATATATAACGCATTTATATAATGGTGCTCAGCTTCATTAGTCATTAGGGAAATTCAAACTAAAAGCAAGTGCAGGCTACCCATACCCAGAAAAGCGACCTAAGTGGAAAGGATGGGATGGGCTTGAAACTATAAGAATTTTCAAATACTACAAGTGAAAGGGTAAACCTGAATAGTCAGTTTGGAAATTGTTTTCTGTATCTACTAAAAACAGTGCCTTATGATCTAGAAATTTTGGAGAAATCTACAGTGTGTATCTGACAGTAATATATTGATAGGTCCAATAAGAGATGCAAATTAGCGTATTCCTGATGACACTGTTTGTTATAGTCCCAAACTGGAAGCTGGGCAAATGTCCATTGATAATAGAACAGATAAATAAACAACTCTAGAGTTTTACAATGGGATATCACAACATTACGAAAAAATGATAACTATACACAGAAACATGGACACACACATACAACGGTGAACAAAGAAACCACTGCTGAAAGGCCAGTCATTCTATCAAGATGAAGTTTTTTACAGTCTTAAAAAATCAGTCAGTGTTATTGTTATGGTTGATACATTGTGTCAACTTGGGGAGTTAAAGGTTTGGCTGAGTGACTCAGCAGGAAGCCAAGGTGCTTAATTTGTACACATCCTGAGCCTGTGGAACAGAAGGGCCTGGAGACTGTGTGAGAGCTACATGCCCCCTGGGTGGGGGTAGGTTGTTTATAAAGTAAGGGAAGAGAAGCGGCTGCTTGTAGCCATTCCTCCCTTTTGCTCTGATTGTTTTTGCTGTGCTCTGCTGCCCTGAACAGTTTGCCCTCTGCCATGTGCCACTCTGCCTCTGATCCAGCCAAGTGTGGACTGAGACCTCTACGAACTGTAAGCTAAATAAACCTTTCCTTCCTTCATTTTGGGCGTTGGGTATTTTGTCTCAGCAACGAAAGAAAAGTAACCAAGACAGTTATTAAAAGTGAGGAGAGTGACTGTTCTGTTGAGGGAGAAGTTGGTGGCTGTCTGGGAAAGCCCTGAGTGGGCTTCAGGTTGTTGGTAAACTTTGTTTCTTGGATCTCAATGCTGACTACATGGTGTGTTCAGTTTGTGAAAATTCATCAAGCCATATTTTGTGTTATTATGATTTTTGCTTGTTTCTGTATGTACAAGGTGTGATAAAAATATGGTGAATATTAAAATTATTACTGTAAAAGACGCGTTGCCCCCTCACATCAAACACAGTTACCCCACTTTTCTGGATGCTTGCTGAAGCAGCTCTGGAAGTCTTTCATAAGGGTGTTTAATTGCACTGCTCTAGCTGCCTCAGTGTCTTGAACTGATTTAAAACACTGACCTGTCATGGTCGTTTTGACTTTGAGGAAGAGTCAGAATCCCCTGGTACCAGAAGGATGAGGACATGCTGCGATGTTTTTGTTTGATAGAAATTGCCCTAAATATTTTGAATATTGTAGTTCCATAAAAAACAAAGAAAAAACCCTACAAAACAAACAAAGCCTAGCAACACTTTGGCATGAGTTTATATTGGTTAGTTTGGTTGCGTCTATTCAGTTTTCAGGGTTGCCTGGGAGTCCTGTGGGCTGGTTCATTCAAGCTGGCCTTGCTTTTACATGAGTTTCTCCTGCTGGACTTGCTCATGAATCCAGTTCCAGCTGAGCCACACCAGCAAGCGCCATGGAAGTGGTGGTTGAATGAGCTCTTGCACACAGAGGAGGTCCTCCTGCACCCCATTCTCTGTGGAAAGCCACAGCAGCAGCTGGAGGTGCCCATGTGGAGTTTCCCCCTCCACTCCATATGGATGATCTCACAAGCTTTATGAACTGTGTGCACCAGACATGTGAGGTCCTCAGTGGAAAGTAGCCCCCATCTTTTTGCCCTGGCCAAGATTCCCTCTCGTCTCCATGAACACACACACTTCTGTCTTTTAAACTCAGAGTTCATCTTTTCTTGGAAGCCTGCTAGGACCTTCCCAGCTCTGCCAAATCTCCATGATGGACCTGATAATTTCAGTCTCTGTTCTGTACCCATGCAGTAGTTTACCCAGAAGACCATTGTGTCTTATGTCTCCAAGAAGCACTAGGGAGGTGTCTGCTCTGTCCCATCTGGCTTCAACACAATGCTGGGAGCTGGGCAGAGTAGATGGCATCACTTCTGCTGCAATGATGGGCAAACAGATGCATAGTGAGGCTGGCTGCCACTGCTCAGGTCTTCCTTTGAGAGGAGTGCCAGAACCCAAGGCTGGGCCTTCCTTCTGGGGCTGCCTTGGATCCCCAAGCAACAGGGTGGAGCTTCACCTCCTCTGTGCCTGCTCTCCACGCCCACCAAGATTTCCAGGACATCCTCATCAGCACTGCACCCAGAGCTTGGCTGAATTCTGTCCTCAGTGGGGGCTGATAATCAGCAAACAGGAACTGCTCTGAGTCGAAGGGAATGGCTGCTCTCCATGGGCACCAAACAAAATACTTTCAGTCCTGAGTGTGTGATCGTGCTCAGTAAGTGCTGCTTCTCTTGCTGCACGTTGGCTGCCATTTACTGCATGCTCTGCAGGCCCCGTGGCATGACGTGTACATGACACACCTTAATTCTTTTTTATAACCCTTTCTCTCCCTCCACCTTTTGGTCCCCTTCCTATTTGCAGTAGATCTATCTTCCTGTTTCTTTCATCTACCTTTTAGTTTACTCTTCACTTTATGTAGACTTTGGATTTCTCTATGGAAAGGCCATATGGTATTCAAGCTTGTGCATCTGATTTATTTTATTTAACATTATATTTTCAAGGTACAACCAGTTTTCCACAAATGACTCAAGTTTTTCCTTCTTTATGGCAGAGTAGTACTCCATTATGTGGAAATACATTTTCTTTATCCCTTCATCTGTTGATGGACACATAGGCTGCTTCCAAGACTTCCTGTTCTGAATTGTGTTGCTATTGATCTGAGTAGCATGGCTCACTGTCATTTGAGGATTTTAGCTCTTTCAGGAAGATACTTATTTTTTTTTTTTTTCCGGGACCGGGGATCGAACTCAGGGCCCTAGTGCTCAGCGGCAAGCACTTAGCCCACTGAGCTGTACCTCCAGCCCAGGAAGATACTTATAAGGGGAATGGTTGGGTCAAATGGAATTTTTAGTTTTTATCTTTTGAGGAATCTCCGCACTGATTTTCATAATGGCTGTATTTGTTCACATTCCACCACAATGTAGAGGAGTTCCTTTTTCCCTGCAGCCTCACCAGAATTTGTTATTATTTGAGTTTTTGATGATGGCCATTCTTTCTGAAGTAAGATGGAATCTCTGTGTTGTTTTAATTTGCATTTTTCTAGTGGCTAATGATATTGAACTCATTTCTTCATCTACTTATGGAGCATTTGTGTTTATTTTTCTGAGTTGTGTCTGTTTGTTCAGTTGTTCATTTTGTGATTGGATTTTTTATTTCAGGGGATCTAATTTTTTGAGTTCTTTGTATATTCTACATGTTAGTCCTCTGTCTGAAGTACAGCTGGAAAAAATTTTGCCTATTCTGTAGATTATCTCTTCACTCTCCTGGTTGTTTCCTTTGCTGTCCAGAAGATTTTTTAGTTTGATATGATCCCATTTTGGTGACTCTGGATGTTATTTCCTGTGCAGTTGCAGCTTTTTCCAGAAAGTCCTTGCCTACACTTATGACTTCAAGAGTTTTACATACTTAGTGTCCCAGCAGGGTAGGAGTTGCTGTTTTAATATTTAGATCTTTGATCAGTTTCGATTTTAGTTTTGTTCATGGTGTGATGCATGGGTCTAGCTTCAGTTCTTTGCCTGTAAACAGCCAGTTTTCCCAGCCCCATTTGGTGAGAGGGCATTGAATCAGCTCAGGGCATTAAGGCACCACCAAAGCTCAACTAAAGACAATCAGAAGAAGGGCTTCCAGTACTGCTGTAGGCAGTGTCAAGAATGATGGGGTAAGTGTGTTTGAAGCGAGGGGTATTGTGAAAGGGATTAATGGAGATGAGTCTTTTATTGGAATAAATGTTTAGAAACTTAAGCTCACACTCTATTTTTCTGTCACATCTTGCATACAGAAGCTTGTGGTAATGTCTCCACCTCCTCCCCTGCCCCAGACCAGAAGCTCCTGGAAGACCACACCGTGTGCATCCTGCTCACCATGACCAGTTATCCTGGGCAGAGGCTTGGGCACATGTTTCAGGACGGACACTGTATGTCACTGCTTCCAAATCTATGTCCTACATTTGGAGGTACAAGTGGACCTGACTGAGTGAGGTTTTCTGCTGGATCCTAAAACATACACAAACAGGTTTGACTCTTGTCCCGAAATGCCACAGGGCTCACCTGCTAGTAGAAGAGACAGGTGTCTCTAACCAAGCTTCAAGTCTGGGCCTCAGTTCCCCATCTCCTCATTCCCCGGAGAATGTGAGCCAGCTCTCACCTCAGAGTGCTTCCTCCTGTCCCACCCAGCATCTGCTGCACTTTGATAAATGTTCTGCGGAAGCCTGCCGAGCCAGGCACTGTGGGGAGCATTTTTCGCACAGCTTCACACTTCATCCAAACATGAGCTCCCCTTGAGAGAAACTAAGGCTTGAGGTCCCCGTTCTAAGGTCAAGCAGGTAAGGGGAGAGACGGTGAAGGTGACTCAGACTGTGGTGACTGAGAACAGACTCACTCTGGCCAGTCCCGCAAGGGGTGTGGATGCATTAGGGAATGCAGACCAGGATGGCTGGGGAGCCGGAGGGCAGGAGTCGAGGTGAGGAGGCAGGGCTGGGAGCCACCTGCCAGTGCAGCCCCGAGAAGCTCTCTACAGTCTTTCTCCCCCCAAACTCAGGTCTAAACGAGAAGCTCCAACGATGCTGCTGGCTGCCACAGGCTAAGTCTCAACCAGAGTCTTGGCTGTAAGGGGACCTGGGAAAAACAGGAGATTTTGGCTTGTAGAGCAAAACAGCACATTATGCAGACCTGGAGCTCTCCGGCAAGGCAGTTAGCTGCAGATACCCAAGTCCAGTGTAAAACGGTGACTGTGTGTGTATGTGTGTGTGTGTCCATGTTGAGTGTGTGTGGAGTATATGCATGCATTCTCTCCTCCTCCATGCATAAGCGCTGAGCAGAGGAGCCCACCTGGAGACCCCCAGTGGAGATTCCCCTTGGGCACATGTCTACCACACTGCACCTGCTTCTTCGCCAGCCTCCCTTCCAACTACGGTGAAAATGACTCACTGCCCACCCCAAACACCACCTCCCTCCCCTGCTTCCTCCTTGCTCCCTGCAGTGGTTCAGTGCATCTCAGAGCCTGCCTGGGGCTCTGGCAGTCCAGGGCAGACTCGCAGTGCAGTGCTGGCCACGAGATTTTTAAGTAGAAATATAATAGGTAACTGTGGGAGTTTAGTACTTTAATAGTTTAAAATGGACAGATGTCACTGGCATTTCCTTTCCATTTTTGCCCTTTCCTTTCTTTCTTCCAATATGACCACGGAATGTGACCATGTTATCTAGAGGTGAAGCCCCCGCACTAGGTAGCCAGGACAGAAACTTCCTGCTGAGAACTAGAGGGGAAGCCCAGGGTAGCCCATGTCTCTGGGTCTCCCTCGGTGCTCTGAAGGTGTCCTGCCTGCCCTCGACCCCACAGGCAAAGACTTACACCAGAAAGATAAACCTCTATTTAGATTAGCCTGGGTTTGTCCAATTTTCTGGGGTTTTTTTTGTACTGATGGATCCCAAAGGGTCTTCCCTAGGCTCAGTCCTTATAGACCCAGTCTTTGGCCTGAGGCAATTTTAGGGCCAAAGAGTAGTTAGAAATTACTGAGGCCATTCTACTATTCTGCCTTACAGTTCATTAACATTTGAGGTGTATGTGTCAGGTATACACGGTTAGATTTTAAGCTCCCAAGGATCAAAATTATGTGTATATTAAGATGCTCATTATTGAAAATAAGTAGCAAAACCAACCCTCCAAAGTGAATAAATTCATAAACTTTTCAACAAAGTCCTGGAACACTCCTCATTATGGGAAGTATATCCTTATATGAAAGTTTGGGGCTTCATAGCAAAAGATACAAATCCTATGGAAAGATGAAATTCTTCCACTGTAAAATTTATTTTGCAAACTTGCTTTATTCATGGCCACACATCAAATACCCGCTAAGGTAGCAGATTCCAGTAACCATCATTTTACTTGATTTTGCTTCTGTGGGGCTTGAACCCAGTTGGTGGTTCTGCCTTAATGGCTTGGCATCCAGGGGACAGGCTTCCCTCCCATGCTGGCCCGGGTCCCCCTCCACCTGCCCCCCTTTCTCCCTGTCTAGCTCAGCCTCCCTCAGGACATGGTGGTGCCAGGAAAGGGGCTTCTTAGAGCGCACCTGGCTTCCAAGAGGGAGAGTTAAAAGTGACAAATGCAAAGCTGGTGGATATTTAGACTCAAAGTTGGAAATTATACTGCATCTTTTCTGCCACCTTCTGTTACTTGATGGGGTCCTGGGACTTCTTTCCAGGTCCCTGGTCAAGGACCGAGCCACTGGAGAAGACACACAGAAAGGCAGTGTAGAGATGGGCCGAAGTACACTCTACAGCGCAAGAATAGGCTGATGAAGACGGTTCATGGTGGCTCTGAGGATAAAAAGAAAGGGATCTTTAGTGTCCAAATACCTGAATCAGCTCCCTCCTCTTCTAAATATCAGATTGGGACAGTGGTCCTATTAGAAACTCACTTGGCCTCACACCAGATATAAATTGTCCAAATGAAAATCTCACTTGTGCTCTTGCCAGATGTAAATGAAGGATCATGAACAGTGTCTTGATTGGTCACGCCCATATGTAAATGAAAGATTGAAATACTGTCTTTTGATTGGTCCCAGATTTAGATGAAGGATCGAAAATATTGCTTTCTGATTGACCCCTCGTCTAATGCTCAGGAGTGTTAAGCTGGGGTCATCTGGGGTCTTGCATTCTGTGCACGTCTTCCCTCTTCAGGAAACATCTCGCTACACCATTTAGCCATGGGGTCCCTTGACTTTTGACACATTCTGCCCAGTTGGTTGTCTAGTTTGCCCCAGCCCTAATGTCCTACCTCACTTCTACGGATCAAAAGGGTCCCCCGGGGGTGTCCACACTCTGAGGGCTGGGAGAGATGCTCCCCTTAATTGCAGCGTCAGGAGGCTGCACTGCGAAGGGACAGGTGGGGTGGCGGATGGTGCTGCCGTCGCCCTGGGAAGTGAGTATGTCCACTGTCTTTCACTTCTGCACCAGCTGCTAGTGCCCTCAAGTTGCTTTATTTAGCAATTTTCTTGCATGAGGAAGAGTTAGTTAACACCCTTGTACCTGCTGAGTGATGCTCTAGCTCTTGCCATGTGGCATTTTCCTTCAAGGTGACTAGACTTTCAAACCATTCTCTCTAAACTTAAGCTCTGAACTCCTTCAGACTTTTTGCTCTGGGAAATGAAGCAGCTTCTCAGTCTACACAGCAGGACGCAGGACAGTTCTCTGATGGGTACAACTCTCCAGCTCGATTCCACATGCTGGGATGACCCTAAACTTTTCCCATTTTGTCCCATGGACCCTTGTTGCTGGACTTTGCTTCCTGCAAGAGCTTGTTTCATGCTTCTATCTGCCTGGTTACTGGGGAGATGAGGCTGTCTCCACATGATTGAAAGGAGCATTGCTGTGCCTCTGGTTGCCTCCCTGAAGTGCACACAGATGTCCTGCAGCACAGCTCCTGACAGCTCCTCAGGTGCACCATACCGAGCCTGAGATGTCTGTGCAGAACGAGAGAGATGTACCCAGAGGCTCACAGGGTGTCAGTGCTGAGCAACAGCCTCTACAAGACCTTCCTGTTTTATCCCTCCGAAACCCTCGACTGAGACTCCAGAACAAGGAGCAGCCCAATAACCTCCCTGTGCACTGCAGTAAAACAACAGATGGATATTCCATTTGCCAGAGAACAGGCTGATGTCAGAGGAACACAGTGATCACCACGGAGTAGAAATGGAATGTTCTTGAACCTTCTAGCTTCTCGGTAAGACTCCAGAGAGGTGGTGGGGAGGTCCCTGATTTCCAATAAGGCTACTTATTGAGAAACCATGTGTCACCAGGGAAGCTACTTGGGGAGTGATTCAACTGTTCGGGACCTTTTGGTTAAATGCGTAAACGGAGCCCTCTGGAGGTGAGGGGGCCTAGCCAAGGTCAGCATGCTGGGAGGAGCCCGAGTTTCCTCATCTTTGTGGCAGCCTTCTGCCCAAACGCAGCCCTGGATTCTGCTGCCTGGCTCACCCTGGCCAAGGGCCTCTGAGGTGGTGAAGGAAACCACCCCGTGTTGCTCAGGGTGAGGAGGTGAGTTGGCTTAGTGCTTCCAAGGAGGGTCTTCAGGCAGCGTTAGGCCAGAAGGGTGCTGCATGTGCATGTGTGCGTGTGCGTGTGCGTGTGCATGTGCGTGTGTGTGTGTGTGTGTGTGTGTGTGTGTTACCTTCCTCCTCTCTTTGGAGCTCAGAGAAGGGAAAGACCCCCTGCAGGAAACCCCTGGGGATGGCCCTGCAGTGGTGGGACCTTTGCAGACCCAGGGGGCCTGATTTAGGAACCTTGACCTCTGCCCAATGCACACAGAAAGATGGCAAATCCCTGGATTGTGAGGCCCTGGGAGATACATCTGTGAGAAACCCAGAGCTAGGAAACCTGTTTGTGCAGGAAGATGAAGAAAAGAGAACGGAGACCAGCCCTTAGTCACACTTGGTGCAAGTCAGGGTCTTGTGTACTAGAAGTGGCCCCCATTCTGCTAGTCTGTGCGTGAGTGTGGGGAAAAGGCAGGGCCCAGAGCAGAATTCCCTCAGCCTCGGCTTTGTCTGGAATGTGAGGCACAAAGAAGCTAAAGGTGAAGCAGCCTCTTCTGCCTTAGGGAGAAGTGGGCCCTCAGGGTCCAAGCCTGAGCTCTGGGATTAGACCTGGGGCTGTTAGGCCTGTGGAACTACAGGAAAGTTCAACATGGCCCCAGAACCCTGGCCCGGGACCCCTCTCACTCCTGGATATTCAGCAGGATCTGGAGCCGTGGGGAAGTGGGGTGGATAGGAAGGAAAGAGGTGGGGTCTCACTCTGGCCGCACAAGGTGACAGGGAGAGATGCTCTTTATCTGGATGGATTCCACAGGATGTGCCACTCCTCAGGAAGTGCCTCAGCTGGAGGAGCTCAGGGCAACGTGAGCTGCAAGCCAAATGGCTGCTCTTAGTGTTTCTCTGGGCTGCTGTCATGGTCTAGTTAGTAATAGGGACCAGGACCAAGCTTCCATACCTGGGGTTTAGCCCAGGGACGGCACGTTAACCTACATCCCCCGAAGTTTTTCTTTTTTAACGAAGTCTCAGTAAGTCACTAAACTGTCCAGATTGACCTCAAATTTGTGATCCTATTATCTCAACCTCCTGGAGTGCTGGGAGGTGTGCACCACCATGCTTGACTTGGACTCAGGATCTTTCTAGAGTCTTTTGGTTAGTCTCACGGTCCTGGGCTGTCTTAATGGAGTAGGACCTTAACTGGGACAGGTTCTGGCTGCATAGGCACTCACTGTACCCAGATGCAGAGATTGGGTATCAACTCTGTTCTGAGCAGAGCTGGTCTCTGGACTGCCTTCCCTGTTCCCAGCGCGTATACATTCTCTGTCTCTGTTCCTCCTCCCTACTTCCTTCCAGGATAACATAGTGATAACACTGGGATGACCCCATCAGTCTAGGTCCCTGAGTGACTTTGGCATGCACTGTGATTGGGACTTTGCTGTGTTAAGCTGCTGACAGTGCAGGGTTAACTTGTTACGCAGTATAGTCTAGCCTTCACTGGCTGCTACAGTCTCATCATTCAGAACTGCACACACAGCTGCCCTTGGCAAGAGAACTGTGGAACTGAGTGTTCAAGTCTTACAGCCTCCACTCAGTCAGGCAAGCAACCAAAGTGTGTTGGGTGGGTGCTGTGCTCCTGAACCAGAGACCAGTGTTCCTTTCCAGAATAGTCCCAAGACATTATGGTCGTAAGTTTAAGTCCAGAAAGGAACACACAGATTACAACACACATATGTGCATGTGTGCAGTATAATCACTATACCTCTTTAAATGACACAAGTTTGAAAGAAAAAGACTGATTTTCCTTTACTACTCTGAATTTGTTTCTGATCTGGGGAAAACCACAGCTTCTCCACTTTGAGAATTTCCAGCCCATTACCCAGACAGTTTGGTCTATTAAATGATGCCAGGCAAACATGACAGACGGGGGCAAAGGCCAAGCCCATAATCACGTCTTTGTGCGTAAACGCCCCTCGGAGTGCTAGGGAGGGCTGGGCACAGCCGTGCAACCACAGCCATGTTACAAAAGCATGATCATGGCTGGCCACATTTGCCTGAGCTCAGAAGTGAAATGGGAAGTTCATGACATCTGTGAAGTGACTGAGGCCGTATGGTGGGGAAACACCATGGGGATTTCACAAAAGTCTGAATTCAGGGAGCTGGAGCAGCAGATGATTAATGCAGGGTGGAGCTCCAAGAGCAAACAGTGGAGCAACACGGAGAGCTAATACAGTTTGGAGGGGTGGCCCTGGGTCAGCAGGGCAGCGGGCGGCCTCACCTCTGGGGATTTTGTGGGCAGAGTCCAGGGAACTGCAGGTCACATCATGCTCCCAAGAAGGCTTGAGCCCTGGACATGGGCAGTGGCTGCCCCAGAGACTGGAGCACAGAAAGGCCTTGGTCTTCCATGGAGGTTGGTGGTAAAACCAAACAAGCCCAGGCCTGGGGAGAGAGCGACAAGCCACCTCAGCCTCCAAAGATGCAGCATCCCCAGTGCATGGATTCTGCCGCCAAATTCCTGTGGCTGCCTAGAAATGGCGTGTGTCACCCGGAGCTGTTGGCCAAGAGGGCGGAGAAGGGAAAGGTCAGTCATATGAAGGGAAATGTTAAGCAAAGATGGAGTCCAAGTCAAAAGATCCTTGTGTTTCAACAAACGGCTGTCCGTCGGCTGTCCTTTGGGGACGAAAGGAGAAAGTGAGTAAAACAGTGACAGGCCCAGCCCAGCAGCCTCTGGCTCGGTGTCTCTGCTACTGCAGTGTTGATTACCGGGAAGGAAGAGGAGGCTGGTGTGGTCTGGTCTCCAGCTCCCTCTTCCTGACCCTGGGTGGGAGTCTTGGCAGCCCCAAGCCCCACAGGGCCACTGTGAAGAGTGAAGGGAAAAGAGCAAGAGGCAGATGTTCTCCCCTCAGCCCTGGCTGGCGTCAACCTGTGAGTGAGCTCACCCTACCCTGGCCAGAAGGGAAGGCGACTTTTAATCAAGAGCTATATCAAAGGGCTTAATGTGGAAATGCAAATACCCCTTCCTGTTGGCAATTCCTTTCCAACCCTCAACCCCTTCTGCCCTGAAAACTCACATTGCAGGAAAGAATACTTTGAGGCAAGGTCAAGAAGGGAAGAGAGTCCGTTGAATCAGGAGCGTGAGTTGAAGTCACTTTAGAAGGACTGTGGGATTTTTATGAGGGCAGAAACAACACTTGGGATGGCAACTCTGCCTAGGGCAGCTCTGCCCCTGGCATTAGCTCCCTCCCCAGCTGTGTGGGGGCCTACTGATAACCTAGCATGCAATAACATGACTTTTCTAGCTTGTCTTACTCATATGTGTGCTTTATAAGTTACTTTCTGGGCAAATCTTAGAGGCCCAACTTTTTTGTGGTTGTTGGTACTGAGCTTTGAACCAGGATTTTGCGCTGAGTTACATCCTCAGCCCTTTTCTATTTATTTATTTTGATAGGATCTCACTGAGGCACTAAGTTGCCTAGACTGGGCTTGAAATTGTGATCCTCCTGCCTCAGCCTCCCATGCCCAGCTGTTGCACAATTTTTATATCAAGTTGGCCTCTTCCACCTCTCACTCAAAAGCATCTAAATAAAACAGTGGTGTAGTGACTGGTGTGTGATTGCCACTTGCACTGCTCACTCTGGAGTCCCCTTCCTCAAGGAATCTTCCATTCGGGAGCAGAGGAAGGTTTGGTTACTGTAATGTATAACATATAGGGGTGGGGGAGGGGAGACCAGCTGAGACCACTGGGCTTGTGTCAAGGCAACATGGCCTGGAACTTACTGTGCCTGGGTTTAGGCACACAGACAGCAATAAGACTGTTTTCCTCAAGCAAAGAGAAGTTTGGCCTTTTTATAGGGAGGGAGAGAAGGCAGGGGACATTAGGCAGAAAGATTTTAATAAACATCTGTGGTCACAGTTCTCTGGCAGTCTTGCACTTCAGTGGGCAAAATACTTGTAGTGTATAAATTTTTCTGTGTGTCCAGATGTCCCCAGATGTCCCAGAACCTGCAAAATTCCTTGTCCTGTTTTATCTCCTTTCCTGTGCTTGCTGATGGCAACTTCAGTACTGCGCTGAGCTCCCTGCTGAGAGCTAAGCTCCCTGCAGACAGTAGCGCTTCCACTGGCAAGCAGGGTGGAGGCCGGGGAGTTCAGGTCTGATTCGAACTTTACATCTGTCCAAATGGAGCGTTCGTCATCACCCGATGCTGCCCCTGTCTACCTGATGTGCCGATCTGCCTTACAGGTTATCTCTCTGCTAAATTGTCGAAGGCAGTCACCTTCACTCTGGAGAGCAGGGCTTTATGGCCCCAGCAAGCAGGAGCAGGTGAGGAGGTGAGCTTTGTCAGTCACCAACTCACCTCAGCACCTCCAGACTCCTGATGATGGGCCCCAGGGCCTGGCAGAGAAAGTGCTGGTGGGCTTAACAACTTTTGAACAACATCAAAGAAATGATGCAAAAACATTAATGGAAGGCCGAGCCGGGAGGCTGAGAGCAGGCAGTCCAGTACTGGAGGCTACTGGTTAGGTCCTGGGACAGGTGGCCCTGGGGTATGGTCTGGATTGTGGCTTCCTGTATCTGTCTCCAAGAAGTGAGGGGCAGAATAAGACAGAAGATATGTAGGGAGAGGCTGGAGAAAGAAAGGAGAGTCTGCCCACTTTGAAGCCCACTTTCTGGGCTGTGTCTGAGGCATCAGGTGATCAAGGAAATGGCTAGGAGACAAGGGAGGGTCACCTTGGAGTTGATTTCTGGGCTGACTTGCCTTCTGACTTGAAGAGCCCAGGACCAGGATGACCAGGTCTCGACAAAATGGAAAAAGTAATCAGACAACTTAGCTTATGCCTAGAAGTCCTGGGCATGCAGTCTTGGGCCTTCTGCAACCCTTGGCAATACTAACCCTAATGATCATGTCGTTAACTGTGTGGACTTCCCTCCACTCCCACACCCATGCTGTGACAGTTCCTTCAAGGACCATAAAAGGACTCCCCTGACTCCGCTGTCCAACAGAGGGGCTGAATTAAGCTGCTCATTGCCAGGAGTCAAACCTCAGACCAAACTCTCAACCTACCCCAAAATCCCCAAAATGCTTAAAACACTCAACACCAAGCCCCATTGGTGCCATGAAGTCCTCTCACCTGCTCACCCACATCCTGTGGAGTGGATCTTGTCTTTTCTCTTTGAAATAAATCATTGATCTTCTGCCCTGTTCAGTTCTTTCTTTAGAACATCAGGAACCTGGAAAAGATTCCCAACCCAGTAACAAGAACACAGCTAGAAAACAAACAGGTATGTTCACCAACCCAGGTGCAAATTGATTTATGTCACATGGTACAGAAGTGATGGGACCCTCGCAAGTGACCCTAGGCTTTCTGGTAATGGGGCATTCCGGTTGGTTTTTCTCCTGAGCACAAACCAGTCCCCTGAGAGGGCATCCTGGAAGGTCTGACAGCCCCATGTCCAGCCCCAACTCTTCTACCGCATTCACTCCAGGGCTGGGTCCTAAGAATATGAAGAAAAATCAGGTAAAGTTCTTGTCTTCCCTGGGCTCAGTTTGGAGCAACATCTCAAGCTTCTTTGTGTGCTTATTCAGATGTGACCCTGATTCTTTCAGCTGGGCTAGAGTCTGGATGTCCAGTGTGCGCACAGCGGCTGGAGATGGTCCTGGCCCATGCACCACATGCTATGAGCAGCCAAGCCAGAGCAGTGGTCCCATGTGTCTGTCCAGGAGCAGCTGCAGCACAGAGCTGTTCTCAGAAATGCAAATTTGGCAGCACTCACCATACCTGGCAGGTCAGGCCCAGGCTGGGGCTGCTGCTCAGCAATCTGCTTTGATCAGTCTGCAGGACTTGCAAGTATCTGCTGGAGCCATACTAGGGGTGGGGGGATTCTCACCTGGGTTGGCTCTTAGGAGGATGAAAGTTCTTGTATCAGGCAAATGGGAAAGAGCTGTGCAGAGGCTCTGGGAGGAAAGAGAGCAGACTGTGTAAGGGGGGTGGTGGGAAGGAGGCTGAGAAGAGTCCAGGAAGTTGGGGTGGGGGCACCTGCTGGTCCCTGTTTGCAGACAAGACCTTTCCTTAGCCATTGACTCTTCATGGCAGACACTGCCCTTCCCACGGGCTGACCATCATGAACACAGAAAGCCAAGGTGCAGGGACAAGTCCAGCCCCATATCCTGCAGGAGTGAAGCTGGTCAACCTTCCTGAAGTTGCTACAGAAAGTAAT
This sequence comes from Dinomys branickii, assembly GCA_004027595.1. Classification (NCBI taxonomy): domain Eukaryota; kingdom Metazoa; phylum Chordata; class Mammalia; order Rodentia; family Dinomyidae; genus Dinomys; species Dinomys branickii. Next base: position 93,195 of record PVLD010002737.1, on the reverse strand, counting down.
TTCTAGCCTAGTGGTTTCCAATCAGCATCCAGGTCTCTAAGCTCACTCCATGTGCATTCCAGGGAGTCCTGGCTACAGAGAGGCAACCAGAAGAGCTCAACCGAGACCGCCAGGCGTCGGGGGGATAGATGGAGTGGACAGAGAGTGCCAGGAGCCTCCTTAGTAGTGAGCTCATTGAGCATCTTTTTAAGCTATGGAGGGAGTCTCTGTCCACAATCTTTGGGCGGCATCTTTCAGATGTTTCTCACCAAGTGTTTCCAAGCACGGAAGGAGAGAGGGGAGGAGGGGAGACAAAGGGAGAAGAGGAAAGAGACAGATCGGTTCTGGGAGCTGGGATGAGGCAGTTGTCTCGATTTCATCTGTAAAATGTGTGCACCTGTGGGTGTATGTTTTAATGTAGTAAGTGGTGCAGTGCTGGTGAAACACACTCCTGTGCTCCTAGGGCTCCTTCCCAGGCCCCGGGGGAGTGTCGTTCCTCTGGGAAGGCAGCTCTAGGATGCATTGTTCTCCCACTGGTGGAATTTTCCCTGCGTTTTAGATAAGAGCGAAACCCACCATCTTTGTGCTGGGCACACAGGCCGGCAGAGTGGTAGAGGGGTGCTTGTCGCATTCTTTGACCTCAGGCCTCCTTTCGGTCAGTAACCCCAGAAAGCCCTCCCCAAGGTCCCCTAGAAGGTGGAGGTGGGCAGAGGGTGGGTGGCAGCTGGAGATGGTAGCAGCTGACCCCAGGGTACACATTTAACTCTGGGGCCACAACTGGAAGTGTGCTAGGTTCTCAGGAATTGAGCTGCGAGATGAACTCTCGGGCAATTGACAGAATGCCAGACCTCAGAACATGTCCCGGACCCCACCTCAGATCCAGCTGGGGATCAGCTTGGCTCACTCAGTCGGGAGGGCAGGTGGGCTGCTGGGAGAGACGGAGGCTAACTAGCTAGGAGGCCCCAGAAGACACATCCAGCTCAAGCCAAGACTTTCGGAGACTCGTACATTTAGTCAGAAGGACAGAGGGGAGGGGCGGGTGAACCTGTAAAAGAAGGGCATTTTGCAGGGCGGCTGGCAGCAGTGGATCAACCACAAACGGACCTGTGGCCTAATCTCCACCTTCCTGAACGCTGCTGTCACTCGTACACTTTACAGAGGGACAGTATCTCGCCCTGCACCCCAACGCTATTGGCAGAGCGGGCTGTTGCTTGTGCTCTGGACTCCGTTCTTGCAGCTGCACACATTGCACAACGTCTGTTCACCTCTGGGAGCTGCACTGGCTGTGTCGTCTCTGAGGGAGGCACCCGCCCCACAGCGCAGTTGCACGGCAGTGCCAGGCCATGTGCTTCATGGGCTATCGAGACGGGTGTCGTCTGAACCACATTCAGGCTCAGTAGGGCAGGTAGACTAATACGCCCAAAGTGGGTGACCTGCCTTGCACTCTGTTGGGCGGCCAAAGGCCTGCACATGGCTGTAAAAATGCGCCTTGTTTTGTTGGCTCCACTGAATGCTGCGTAGATTTCTTCTACCCCAGCCTGCATTTCAGACCAACACAGAGGGGTTTAGAAGATAAAATGCTTGAAGGAAATGGAGATACAGCCTTTGCACCCTCAGTCTGCTGCTAGGAATGGCATCGCCCAGCCGCAGAGCACACTGGGACCCCTGGGACAGAGATACAGGAGGGCGAGTGCAGCGGGGAGCGGCCTTCACAGGAGGCACGTAGGACTGGGGCTACAGAGGGCTCAGAAGCTGGTGCCCATTGGAGTGAGGGGTGTGTGGGCTGGGCCTTGGCTGGGCTGGGAATGCAGCTGGGAACTAAGTTCAATGTGGTGATACAAGAAAAATACAAATGTGGCCTTAGACCCAGGGAAGATGACATGTGCAAGCCCCTCTGTAGGTCAGAAAGAAATGGTACTGGTTTTCAGGCCCAGAGGAAAGTCTAGGCATCCCCAGGGCATCCCCAGGGCTGCCCATATAAGGAAAAACTATAGGATATGCATTGGTTTGTTTTCTGTTACTATAGCAAAATAGCTGGGTACTTTATAAAAACCAAAAAGAGGTTTATTTAGCTCACATGTTTAGAGTCTGGAAGTCCAAGGTCAGGTGGCTCCGTCTGTCCAGCCTGCGTAGCTGCTATGCAATAGCTGGGAGAAGTAGAAAGAGTGGCCTTGGAGTGGACTTGCCTTGTAACAACTGGTTCTGGAGAGAACTGGGCAGCAGTGTCCATCCTTGTGCAGGCATAGCACCCAGTGGCATCACTGACTCTGCTAAGCTTCATATTATAAAGGTTTGGGGGCCTCAACTCACCACACCAAAGACCAAGCTTCAGCTCATGAGCACTTGCGGGTGAATTCAAACCATAGCAGAATACAAACAACCTTCTCTTTGGCTGGAAATGCATTGGACTTAATGACAGAGAAAGTCTGTTAAAGTTTCTGAGTACCCACAGCGAGGGCCTGCAAACTCAGATGCCAGATGGAAAAGAATGCCGTGTGTGAAGACTCCAGGAGCAGTACCAGTAGTCTCAGACCCTCAGGCCGGAAGTTTCCCAGGGGAAGTCTCAGACAGCCAGCTCCCCCTCAGCCTTACATAAAGAGCCAAGCGGAATTCCCGTAGAGCATGCTTCAGCCAGTAGTTTATGCGAGGCCACCTCCTTGTGAGCAAGGAGAAACCGCATCTTTGTTTTAATAGTTCATTACAATAAAAGAATTATACACTGATGACCCAACAGTGAATTTTAAAGGGAAAAACATCACAGATCAAATGCTTTTACCTCTCCACATTCCTTCCCAGTTATTGTTCAGGTGTAACCCTACTTTATAGTTGTAGTGATGAAGCAATATACTATTTCTCATCCTCTACCATCTTTATTTTAAATTATTACTGTTAGGATAAAAACCAGGAATTATTTTATTGGATCCACAAGTATGAGCATGTAGCTAAATTGTTCCAAACACCAGGAAAAGCGTTATTAGTTGAACCACATTCTCACAGTTCCCAAGTAAGTAAGTTCTTATTTAAAAAGGCAAAAGTTGGTCTTCAGTTTGCTAAAAAAATTACATTTAAAAATAATTAAAAGGACAGATATTTTTCTAGACTTATTTGGTGATTTCAGATCCTTTTGCACAAATTATTGGATCACCTCTCTTACCTTGCTCTCTGAGGGTTTGATATTTTTCTTACTCATTGGATGGAGTATTTTATATTCATGCCAGTTCCTCCATATGTTTTTTTAGAACAAGCACGTTCCATGCAATATTTTGGACATACGCCAAAATAATAATTTGTTGTTTATTTGAAATTTAAGTTCACCTGAGCACCTTTATTCTCTCTGGCAACCTATCTTTGGCTCCCTCCTCCATTACGTCTTTACAGCCAGGGGCCGGCCTTGGTTCCCAGTCCTCAGGAGCACAAGCTGCTGCCCCACAGGGAAACTGCAGTTGGTTCTTGGGTGCTTCACTCATGGTTGCTCCTTATCTGCTTACCTGGCCTGTGTCTGACCCCTGCGTAAAAGCTGGGGACCCTGACCCGGGCAATCTTCCATTTCAGGATCTATGTCGGTTTGCTGGAGCTCTGTATATTGAGCTATTCACACAGCACACATTCTCAGTCTCCATAACTTCAGAGGCTAAAAGTCTGACAGTAACGACCCACAGGACTGTTTCTTCTGAGGGCTCTCCTGAGCTAGTGGGTGACTATTTTCTCCCTGGGGCTTCACGTCATTTTCCCTTTATAATGGGAAAAATCTTTGAAATCCGTGTCCATATTTCTTCTTTTTGTAGGACTCACCCCCGGGGAGCACCTCTTTAAAGGCCCTGTCTCCAAACAGTCACAGCCAGGGCACTGGGGGTTAGGACTTCAGCATGGGAATTTGGGGGCACATGTGACAGCGCTCTCCACTCTGTGGTTGTTCATCCAGGTACTTGATTTCACCTCATTCTCTCCCTGGACAGTGCTCTTGCGCTCCTGGTCCTGGGGCCGCCCAACTTTTCCCTAGGGTTGGAGCCACCATGAGACCCTGAGCTCATGGAACAGCTGGCCTCCGTCAGGCCCTCTCCCCAGGCACAGCTCCAGTTCTTCTTGGTGGGGCTTGGTCACTGTGGACAGATTTCCCAATGCTAGCCAACACCCTTCTGGACTTGCAAACTGGAACAGGGCCTGGAAATTTCTCCCGCACTGCCTGGCTCCACCAGGGCCGCCAGATCCGGGCCGCCGTCCGGATAGCTCTGGAGACTGTTCCTCTGCCTTTGCTTCTGGGCTGTCCACTGGAGCTGCCCTCCCAAGATGAACGAAGATGCACAGATCTTCTCCTCCCTCATGTCGGATGTCTCAGTTTGGACATGATGTGCTTCTGGATTTTGTAAATCATGATCAGGACTTCATACCATTGATCAAATATCTATTTTTCTTCTCCATTGTTGTTCTGACGCTTGTTCAATAACATAGACTTCCCTGTCCCATAGGCTATGGCATGAAGATGTGAGAACCCCAGCTGCATGCAGTTGTTCAACACTTGAAAATGAGCTGTCTAGATCCTAGAGACTTAGTACACAAAACAAAGTAGAGTATCTTGTTAGTATTATTTTGTTTGATCACATGTTGAGACATTGCTATTTTTGATACATTGAGTTGAATCAAATTCAGTAAAACCTTGGTTTGGGAGCATAATTTGTCCTGGGAATGTGCTTATAGTACAAAGCATTTGGATATCAAAGTGAATTTCCCCATAAAAAATAATAGAAACTCAGATAATTCATGCCACAACCCAAAAATACCCCTATAAAATGATAATGTAATAGAATGCATAATAATAAAGAAAATACAAAATATAAAGAAAAATAAATTAACTTGCACTTATCTTTGAAAAGCTTTGTGGCTGGTGTGAGGGAGATAAGAGGGAGGAGAGTTATTGTGGGGACAACTTTTACTGTCACTAGTAGAATCACTACTTCCTATTGGGGGCTTGAAGGAATCCTTTTCTAGTTGTGGGAACCTATCCAGTGACATTTGCTTGTCTCCTTTTGAGGATTTCCCATGAATGTGACATTGCATTGTTGTTAAACAGATTCATTGCTTGCTCTGCTACAGCCTTACCTCATTGGTGCTTTCCTACAAAATTTGGCACTGTTTCCCACATTTTACACATCTCCCTAATTTCATTTGAAGTGGGGGATTGCTCTGCCTTTTGCTCTTCCTCCTCTGCATATGAGATCTGCTCCTTAAACTCCTGCTGCTGGGCGATGATCATCCATAATCCTTCAGATAGAGACAGAGAGGGAACCACTGGATCAGCTTTGATCATGTCACATTCAGTGTCACATACTACTCACATTGCAAAACATCGCTGGTTTATAAAGCTAAAGTTTATTAGAAATGTTTACTGGTCTTGTGGAGCATTCCTAGAGGAAGATACAGTCCAAGGATTATTATACATTATTAAAATTAGATTTATCTATTGGTGTTTAGTGTTGTTAAATATTGTTAAATGTGACATTTAAATAGATATAAAATTCCATAAATGATTGCAGATGTCTCTGTATATCATTGTCTTTAGCTCAAGGCTCATACATTGCATTCTTTCCATCTCACTAAAATTTTAAGCCAATATTCTAATGTTTCAATTACTGTTCATTGGAATATCTGCTAGAAGCAGAAATGTCTTCCCCATCACTCTTATTTCTCACATCGTGTTTTCCAAGGCTAGGCCAGTTTTTCCTCTGGATAAATTTCAAAATTATTTTTGCCAAATTCACAAAAATCTTATTTGGATTATTCGTCTGGAATAATCAGCCAGAAAACTTTTTCTAGTACAGCTAGAAACATTTTTATCCCCTCAAATTATTGTCTTCTTATGACTTTCTAGAGAACTTGGGGGCTTTACTTATATTTTATGTATTTTCTCAGGATTATGTCAATGCATATAATATTTTTGATATTATTGTCAGTGGGTTCCATACTCAGATGTCATTTGTTTTTACACTGTGTCCTTCAAAATCACTTAGCTAAGCTGTCTATTCCGACTGCTATTATCTGTGAAGAGTATTTTACCAGATGCACTCACTGTATTTTGCTCCCACTGTCATTATAATGTCACAGGGACCAAGACTTGCAACACTAGTCAATAATTCTGGCGGTGGTGGGCATTGTTCCTGGACATAATTTGCCGGTATTGCGTTTTGGGATATTTACCCTTTAAACTTGGCAATGCTTCCCTATTGGCTTTGATTCCCTTCAAGGACACCCATTAGAGAAGCATGTTCCCTTTCCAACTAAAATAAGCAGTGGAGAAGGCAGAATTTCCTTCTGGCTCTTAGCACTTTATTCACTATAAAAATAAAGCAAAGCCTCTTTTTTTGGTTTTGAGACATATTTTCACAGGATAACATACCAGATTATAGTTGTTTCCTGGTGCTTTGTTATGTTCCCTTCCTAAACCCACATCCAAGAAACACAACACAGGTTAGGCTTGGTGTTAGGGTTAGATTTATCGTTAGGGTGGAGGTTAGCAAAACCTAGTTTAAATGTCCTCCTATCGTGAACATAAATGTTAGATTCTCTAAGATTTCCTGTCAAAATTATATTTAAGTTACTAGATCCTCAAGACAGCCCCTGGAAGTATCTTCTGCTTTACATCGGTTGATGAACAAGGTCCTAGGGTACATCTTGGAGAGAGGGCAGCTTTGGGATTTTTATAAGATCATTTATGGAGCATGCAAATGCCTGTAGCTCTCAGGTGAAGATGGGGCATTGCTGAATCTGCCAGTAGCCAGGACCATGTGGCTGCTAAGCCGTCTAGACAGAGGTGCAAACTGCTCCCTCAGACGTGGGGACAGATATTGGACACTGCCATTCTTGATCCTCAGGAGAGTGCATCTAGGTTAGCAGATAAAACTGGGTGTTGAGAAGCCTCTTCTTCATCCTTTGAAGTAGTGCCTAATGAGGAGCCAGTGCAAGTCTGGCTTAATTTGACACTCCTTTGATGTGGAAATTCTGGAAATATTTCCACATCAAGAAGTGTGTGTCACACAATGTGTCACAGACAGTGCACACCCTGAACAGAGTGTCATATGCCATCCTTAGGGGGATGTCCCTGGATGGCAGTGTATAAATGAAAAGGGGGCCCTGTTTCTGGGTGAATGGTGCCCAGGAGTTCATGTGGTGGAGGGGCATCTAGGTAGGTCCAGATTCTAGAAGTTTCTTTGCTCAGCTCCCTAAATCTTCCCTGCCCTGAGGTGCCCTGTAGTGACTCCTGTTCCCCCTACAAGTGGGGGCCAGGTCACAGTCCCTTGAGGACTGGTGTTGGGGTGCCCAAGAGCTCTCCCAATGGGGGCCAGCGGTGTGATGCTTCCATTGCTCCTTTGGGAAGCCAGATGGTAAGTTGAGAGAGGAGAGCTCCTTGGGGACAATGGCTGTGGGAGGAAAAGGGGAGTAAGGGACAGGCCAGGATCTGACCATGTCCCTGCTGTCCCACGTCTGGCCCACAACCAAGCTTGCTCGTTTGAGGAGCCCTGCATTGGGTGGCAATGGCCAGGAAGTCTCAGTTCAAGCGAAGTGTGATTCTGCCTTAAAAGTTGCAGGTGACCTGTCAACTGTCACCTTGGATTTGGAGGCTGTCAGCTAGCCACTCACTCTTCAGACTAATGGGGCTGCTGAGCCCACCACATCTGCCTGCCACTCACAGTCTGAACTGCTGTACCACGCCGTGCTCGGTCAGGCACAGGTGAACCTGAAGTTGAGCTGATGCTCACTTCCAGCAAAGGGACCCCCAGCCTCGCAGTGCATGGTCCAGCCTGGGGTCCGGCTCCTCTGCCTCACTGGTCCTTGTCTCCCCCACTTTTGGTGGTGGAGCATGGGAAGAACCCTGTTCCTGACTTCCTCTGGCATCTCAGCTGCAGGGCAGGAGCTGGGTCCCAAGTCTGGATTTCCTCACCCTTCTGAGCTGAGATTCAGTGCTCTGCAGAGTAAGCCTCCTTCCACCACAGCCCAGTGGGAACAGGCGATAATGCATTATCTCTTCTGCTAACCCCTTTCTAACAAGCACATCCTTCAGCTGATCCAAGACCAGATAAGAGGGAACCCAGGGTCCCCTTTGAAAATGGTAATGAATCTAAACAAGAATTCTTGGATGGATCATTTCTGCTCTGGTTTGTATTAGCTCTTCAATTAAAAAGTTTACACAAGGGGTCAGTGGGGGCGGGGGTCCTTGACCACATGAAAGGGAGGAAAAGCCAACCCCTGAAAGGAGGCGTTCCCTAGCTTTCCTTGGCTGTGCTTCCCAGACCTTGGGAAAGACCGGCGCTTTTCAAAGGAGGGGTCATGGGAGGGAAGGCAATGGGGCCGGCTACGCAAAGCAGCCCTTCCTGAAGCCAGTGGCTTCCTTTCCCGGGCCACGGTGGCCCCAGCCTTCCTTTCACAGAGCAGAAGGAAGGGGAAGTGAGGAGATGGTGATTCTGAAGAACCTGAAGTGAAGACAACCTGGGCAGTCCCCAGGTCCCTCCTCCTCGGGAACCAGGTGTCACTGCCATTTCCGAGCTCTGTGGCCACAGCTGCTCATTCTCACCAGGCGCAGCTGAGGAACCCCGTGTGGCATGGACACAGCCAGAAAGTCCTGATCTGTGTTGGGTGAAGCTGTCCAAGACAGTACAACTATGCCCAGCCAAACCCACTCCCAGGCAGCCCACCGCGTGCTTCCACTGCGCTGGATCACAGGCTTGCTGCTTTAGCAACCATGGATGCCCTAGGGCTGAGGAGGGGGAACTATAGAACTCCAAAGGCCAGGAAGGCCCCACCGTGCATGTCTCCCGAGCCTGCACGCAGGGCCCAGGACAGAAGAGGTGTCCAGTGTGTCCTTTCTTCCTACCTCCTTTCCTTCCTCCCATCCCTCCTTCCATGCTTTCCTTCCTTCTTTCCTGGTACCATGGACTGAACTAGGGCCTTCACCCTGAGCTACATCCCCAGCCCTTTTTATCTCAGGGTTTTGCTCAGTCACTGAGTTGTGCATGCTGGGCTCTAGCTTGCAACCTTCCTGCTTCAGCATCCTACAGGGCTAGAATTATAGACAGTGTGTTTTTCTTAAAAGGCATCCTAGAAGAATTGTTGGAGAATAAAAAGGTCCTACTGTGGTCTTCCTTTTCTTAAGGGGATAATTTCCAAATTCATACTGTAACGAACCTGGGTCAGATAACATACTTCCTTTTCCCACTGAACACTGAGGGATATGGGGGGCTGCAGGGCTGCCTTGCCTGGACACCCTCCACATCCCTTGTAATATTTAGCAGCCATGAAGCTTTGTGAGATAGGAACTCTACCTTCAGTTCCAGGGTGGGCCCTGATTAGACAAAATCATTCCCCAGGTACGGTGGATTGGGCAGGTAAAATAGGCCTTGGCCAATCAGAGCTTGCCATTCTTCTGGCCTTGGAGATAGATCGGGAGCATCCAATCAGGGTGTGGACGTGAATGAGGCAGCATGCGGATGTGGCCGCCATGTGTGATCATGGGGGACAGGAACAACAAATAGAGATGCACAGGGCTGAGCAAATGGCAGAGGCATAGAAATAGAGTCAGATGAACAACGCGTGCATTGAACCAGCTGCTGACGGTTTCTGCTAGGTCAGTCATGGCAAACCTGTGGCACGCACGCCGCAGCAGGCTATTTGTATCATCAGAAGCTCTGAAAGGTTCACCATCACTGCATTAGGTGCAGTGATAATTGAACCAAGTTGAGCACATGGATCTGATACTGAAGCCCCCAGGCCCCGGACACCAGGGGGTCAGGTCAGATGCCGTGTTGATGGAAGTGCAGACATGACAGTGTCCTTCACCACATGGGCAGCATCGGCATCCTCTGGAGAGCCTCTCTCCCCTGCATCTGGAGCTGATGGATTTGGTTACACAATTGTGTTTGGAGTGGATTACTATCATGACACTCACTGGTACACGGAGGAAAGTTCAGGAGTCACTCTGAGAAAACTGGAGAGTAGAGATGCCGGCCTGGGCTTCACAGACTTGCTGGACCTTGATGGCCACATTTGAGCGGAGCCTGACCTAAAGGGAGAGCATTTGGGGAAGTGCAAATGCTGTGGCTTGGATGAGTGTCCTCAGGGGCCCTGATGTGGAGAGCTTGAGCCCAGCCTATAGCACTACTGGAGAACGTGGGACCCTCAGGAGAAGGGCCCTGGTAGAAGGAAGGGAGGTCACTGGGGAAATTTCACTCACTTGCCCTACGGTGCCACAGTTTGTCAGCACTGGGCACTGTCAGGAAAGTCCTTGAGAGCTGAAGCCGAGGAAGCTGTGTGCTGGTGTTGTACTGAGTTTTCTCCTAAAGTGAACGGGGATACTTGATGTTGGCCATCTTTATTGCATCTGCAGAGAATAACCTGTTCAGTCATTACTGTGTTTCATATGAAAGGTATTTCTTGCAATTGGTTTATCTGATCTACTTATTTATATAAAAGGTAGAAGCCAGTCGTGTTTGATATGGATTTGTTTGAAACATATTGGCTGCCTTTGTGTGCCTAGGTGTCTTGGTTACTTTTTTCTTGTTGCTGAGACAAAATACCCAACTCCCAAAATGAAGGAAGGAAAGGTTTATTTAGCTTACAGTTTGTGGAGGTTTCAGTCCATACTTGACTGCTTCTGAGGCAGAGTGATGTAAGGCAGAGGGCAAACTGTTCATAATGGCAGCACACAGCAAAAACCACAAGAGCAAAAGGGAGGAATGGCTACAAGCAGCCTCTTTCCTTCCCTTACCTTGTAAACAGCCTACCCCTACCCAGGGGGCGTGTAGCTCTCACACAATGCCCATGCCCTCTTCCACAGGCTCAGGATGTATACAAAGTAAGCACCCTGGCTTCCTGCTGAATCACTCAGCCAAACCTCCAGACTCCCCAAGTTGACACAATGTATCAACCATAACATTCCACCCCTTGTCAACTTGGCAATCAGACACATTTCCTTAAACCAGTTTCCAGATACAAAGCCATTGTACTACATTAGAACCATAACAGTAGGTCACCCATTTATTAGGGTTTTGAAGTTTGTCAATCTTTATTTTAGTATTCATTCCTTTCCTTTTGGTGGTAGACAACTCAGATCAAGTGTTGAAATCCATGGGAATTTCTACAGTTAACTCCTTTCTTCTATCTGCAACTTCTCTGCTGCCTAGATGTAAGACACAGATGTATGGTGAACCATACACATGGAGGAAAAATGTGTTTTCTCTCCTTTCTCTGGACCACTGCCTCCCCCTTCCAGCAGCTGCTGTTCTTTCCATGTCTTAGTTACTTTCTCACCTCTGGGGCACAAAGCCTGACACCTAAGACATAAAGGAGGAAGCATTCCATTTGGCTCAGTGTGTGAAGCCCACGGTCAGCCGGCTCTGAGGCAGGGCAGTGGGCAGGAAGGCCTGGGTGAAGGAGAGCTGCTCATGGCAGATGATCAGGAAACGGAGAGAGTGAAGTGAGTTGCTGGCTGGGTGAAGAACCTTCCCAGGCCACGCCCCCAGTGCCACACCTGCAACCAGCCTCCACCTCCCAGTCTCATGCTTAGCTATAAACTCATGGGGTGCTAAGCCGCCTGCTCCTCCTAAGCTCACTCAGTCACTTCTGGAAGTTTGAGAGCCCCAGGCAGCCCAGCCCCGGTCCACATATGTATCTTGCTTTTCTCTGCAGAGTGGGCTCCAAGAAGAGGACTTCCCTGCAACCTCTAGTGGTGGTCCTAGAGACAGCCCATGCCCTCTGGGCCAGGTGCGGCCTCTCTCTGGATGCTACAAGTGGAAGGGTGGACCTTGTGCTTTACAGTCACAGAACCCTCTAGGATGATGGGCTGGGCCCCCGAGTCATCCTCATCATCCACCAAGTATCCAGGAAAAGCATCAGCTCCTGTGCTAGAAGCACCAGATACAGCCATGCATAGGAATCTCTGCCATGGAGCAGAAAACCATGTAACTCGGAGCACAGAACATGCACCAACTAGTGCGATACATCCTCAAGTGGAGGACAGAGTTGTGTTTGGCACGGCACATCATTCAGCCTTAGCTTTTTGGTTGTAGTTTCAGAGGAATTGATACCTGATTTTTACCTAGCAGACAGCCTCATTTTTAAAATGGGCACACAAGGCCCAACTTGAGAAGCTGATTATCTAAAGACCAACCTGGGCAATGGGCACCCCGAGGCTGGACTGCAGCTCCCCACTTCAAGTCTAGCCTTGTCTTGCACCAGGCTGCCAACCCCGGGGCTCCGGCTCAAAGCTGACCTTGGGCTATCTCTTGCGGGTTTTGAAACAAGATGCTGAGTCCTCTTTTCCAGTGAGAAATTCCATTCTCCTTCCACCTCATTCCATGCTAACTGACACACTGTTCCAGACTCGCCCTTCCTGGTGTGTGCGAGTCTTATCTCATATCCTGTGGGACAATAGCTGGAGGGTGGCTGCCAGATTACCCGGTGGTCAGTTTCCATAAACAAAATCCATCAGCTTTGCCCCTGCCTGCCCTGAGAGGTTAGCACAGGGAAATGGGGTTATCGGGGTCTGAGCTGGTGACGATGAACAGACAGGTCTGGGGTGATATTCAGAAGTGTCCTTATTCTCTCGCTGTGTCTGGGCCCTGACAACCATACTGATGGCCCCAGGGACTTTCACACGCCCAGCATCCATGCCCCTTACCCTGGCCGTAGCCCTCTGTTTTCCTCTGGGGATCCACCAGCGCCTGTTTCCACCACCAAGCCAAATGTGCCCAACACCATAGATATGGGAATGTGGGAACATGCTCCAGAGCAGACAAATGCTGTTCTCACAGACATTAAACATGGAGCTCAAAGGAAAAACTGGCTGGGATTTGTTCACTTGGAGGGCAGAGCCCCAAGAAGTTTCCATGCTGGTTCCTGCTATCCAAGGCTCACTCCCACTGCTTTCCTCTTGGCTTTCTTTGTGCTTTGTGAGGCAGCCCATATTTTTTCCTATTTTGCTTTACTTTGCCAGAATATGTTGCTGTTATTTCAACTGCAAGGCCCTGTCTGACCACTTCTGAGACTGAGAGGCAGATTGCTGGGATCAGAGGCGCGCGCCGCCCGCCTCCACTGTCCTGATGTCTCCTCATCCCTAACCCAGCGTGACAGCCGGGGAGCCAGTGTTCGGTTCACACCCATCCAGCCTCAGTCTTCCCCACAGGGTGTCCTTCGATTTGGCCCCAGGTAAGTGCCAGTTCTTCTTCCTATTGCCTCCTGTGGTGCCCTGTGCCACCTCCAGTGGAGCCTTTATCCTGGTTCTTGGCTGCAGGAGCCATCAGCTTTAAACTACAAAGTAACTTAATATTTGAGACTGAATCTTCTCCTTTCAGCATGCACTGAATCTGGCATGTTGACACACTGCAGATGTTTAAGATGCTCCAATACTGGACACCCAATTGATTGATGAACGGAAGCCATGGAAGTCCCTGGAGCGGGAAGCGAGTTGGAGGGCACCTGGGCCCAGGAATCATGCATCGCTTGGATCAATTCTTGAGTGAGACGCTGGCTGTGGTTCAGCATCTCGACGACTTCATCTCTTGCCTACTCAATGGAGAGCAGTGGCACTGGCTCCCTGCAAGTAGCAAATGTGGAAGCAAAGAACACCCTCATGACGGCAAATCAGTGAGCACAACCATGCCCCACATGCACGCACATGTATGTTTACGCACAGACACATATATTCACGCAGCTACACTTGTGTACTAAAATGTGCATGTGTGTGCACCACCCGTGAATGTGCAGAGACACACAGATGTACACATGTACACGCAGGCATTCACAGAGACACAGGACACACCTGTGTGCATGTACACACATACACACACACTCACATACATATACATTAGAGATGCACCATGTATGTGTATTGGCCAAATACCAAGCAACCAAATGTTGAAATCAATAATGCAGTGAAATTAAGATTAAAGCATCATTTTGTTAATGAAGAGAATGAAACTCAAATTTAAATTTTAGCTTACTTATTATTATACTTTTATTAAAATCTTAGGGTTAAAATTTTGCAGTTTGTTGATATAGTGCAGAAACAATGATTCTCAGTGTATCGGCCTCTTTCCTTTGGCCAAATGTACCTTTGCGATGTGAGACAGGGACGCGAGCTCCCTGCGCCAACCTCATCACACACCCGACACCCCTGCCTGTGTTCTTCCTGCTGTAGGGCCCGTCTGAATCAGGAGTGTACTGAAAGATCATAATCTTGGACTTTCAACCTTTTATTACCTCTCAGGTGGCAAAGTGTTGACATTTTGCTTCTAAGAGATAAAGAATTCTCAAATAGAATTTTTCTTCTTCTTCTTATTGTTGTTATGGCCTCAGTGGAGTTAAGCAATAGAAATTAAAATACAGTCCTTTAGACTGTTTTGTTTACTGTTGTGAATACTAGTACCCAAGATTAGAACCAGGATATGACCAACATGTGTTCTCCCACCTGCATTACTATTTAAATTTTGTAAATACTCTTAAAAAGCTTTAAAATATTATTCATAATTTTATGAACCACATATTCTCCTCTGTCCATTATCTACCCATCTATTTCCTTATTTAACTACAGGAGACGTTTTAATTATGGTTTTTACACATAAAAGTAATAGATCTGAGATGACCCTTTATTATGGCATCTCTATTTCCATGGGTCAACGGAATTTTAAAATGTGAGGAATGCCGCGAGATTTTTATTGCAGATTACATTTACAGTGGCTGTCCATGTTTGAAAGTGAATATTCATAAAACAAAATTTCACCTGAATGTTGGGCTGAGTTCATTCTGTTATCGTTGATCCACCGATTAGATGGGACAACAATCTGCAGGATGATCCAGTCCATGACCCAAAGGTGATCAGGTGGGGGCAGGACAGACGCTGAAACAGGCAGACAGGTGACTGAGCAGAGAGGTGGCTGCGAGCCAAGGCCAAGGTCGGAGCTAAGTGCTAGTCTGTACTGGGGATGAATTTCAGTGCCTCTCTGCATATTTAGTATTTAACATGTGTGTACAGTACTGTAACTGAAACAAAAAGTTTTGTGAAGAATACTTGTTCTTGAACATATGTATGTATGTATAAAGTACAGTGAAAAGAGAAATAGTGTGTGTGCGTGCGCGCGCACACACACACACACACACACACTTTTCTTCCTATTGCACTCCCTCTAGTCTGTGCCCATCCCATGAAGAAATGCCACCCATCACCCTTTAAATTGTCTTGTAACCCACAGTGTCAAAGGCACTGGAAGGAGCATCTCAAATTCTGCTTCCCTTCTCCGAGTTTGAAGTGTCCTTAAGGAGAAGGCAGAGGCCCTCCAGCCCACCGCCAGGTCCCACCTGAAGTCACTTCTGACGTCGAGAATCCCACCTCTGGAGGATGAAGAAGTTCCTAAAACTGCTCCAAGACAGCAGGTGATGCCCACCTCATTATGGGGGAGAGATGGAGAGGACAGGGTTTGAGCTGAGATTTGAAGAATCATTGGGAAGTCCCAGGCGTTGGACCGGAATGGCCAGAAGGAAATGGGGCACAGCTGGGCTGCAGAAACCATACTCTTGAGTGCAAGACCCGAAAACTGCTTGGGCCCCTGGGACTTTGCAAATGTTCCTCTCCCTTCATCAAAGTTAGGGTGCAGTGGGGATGGGATGTACCTCATCTGGACTTGGAACTGGCCTTTTGAGCGGTATTGTGAGTGTTCTGTGACTGCAAACCCTCAGGTAAGAAGTCAGCACTAACCTTCTTCTCTGGGCAGAAAGCCAGGATGGGTCACTCCCTCAATGAACAGAGGCATGTTTGGGGACCGTCTCAGCTGCTCCTTACCTACAACCACACAAGGGGAGTTCTGTGGACACTTGGGAGCCCACAGAAAGCCTTCAGCTTGGGAGCTGGTCAGGGCAGTCAGTCCTCTGTCTCCTTGTTCCCAGTCATACGACAATCCCCATATGCTGCCTGGAACTCATGACAGCCCAGCAAGGCCAGGGAGGTGGTGCCTGAGAAGCAAGTCCACTGCACGGGGGAAGGGAAGGGTGTGTTGGAACGAAGAGGCGCTGCTGCAGAGTCCTGTGGTCTGGGTTCCACCCTGGCCTTCACTGGGCTCCCTGCTCCCCCAGCTCCAAAGGTCTTCTCCAGGACTGTCCAGAGCCTGGACCTCCTCCCCTACCCTGACTCTCCTGAGACAGGGCAAGGGTGGAGCTTGCCATGGCCACCTGACATTTACTAATGGTTACGCACAGAGCATATCAGTCAGGAAGTGGCTCATTAATCAGAGCGTTCTCCCCAAACAAACTTTTCAAACCAGCAGACAGTACACATTGTCCCCTGGCTGGACTCAGCTCAGCCGGTCCGGGTGCCGAGCAGATGGCCCAGGCCAGTGATAACCTGACCACTGCATGTTCCATCCATGCCTGTGAAGAGAAGCTGAGTGACTCATGCATATCAAGGCTGCCATCCATGTGAGTGATAAAGTGTGTTCCCTGGTGAGCACAGCTCTTGGGGACCTGGTGATGCCACCTTGAAAGATTCCTACCTGGAGGGTGGGGCCCGGAAGGAGGCCAGTGAAGACTGCTGACTGGGGGTGGAAGGTCACTGGGAGACACCAGATGTGCTTCTTCAACAGCCCAACTTGAGTCCATGCTCCTGTGTCCACAATTGGTCATGAATACATGGTCATCTTTATGGCTGCTGCCCAGGTCTGAGGCCTGGTGGCTGCTACACTGGCCCCGTGTGAGCTCCTGCCTCATCTCTGGACTCTGAACTCATCCCCCACACAACACCACAGTGAGCTTGGACCTGAAAGCCTTCAGCAAGGCCAGGCAACCCAGGACATGTGGACTGTGACCAAAGCCTCCACCACACAACATGTGTGAACGTGTGCCCCGAGGGGGTCAGCAGAAATGACCAAGGCAGAGGCGTTGCCCCCAGACCTCAGGCTCTGCAACCATTGCAGGCTCAGTCCATTCCCTGCCACTCTAACAAACACCAGAGGCTCAGCGCTTTTATGGGGCAGAGAGTCTGGGACGTCAGATAGCACAGGCCTGGCAACTGCCTTGCACCTGGTGAGGGCCACAGGCTGCATCATGACATGGTAGAGGCACTCCACGGTGAGACAGAGCAAGCGTGCCATCTTGGCTTTCTCTTCTCATAAAGCTACCATACCATCCTGCCCCTCCCCAGTGACTTCATTGAAAACTAATTCTTTTACGTACCATTAACATAGGAATTTGGGGACTAGGTTTCCAACACCTGAGCTTGTGGGAGACATGTTCAAACCATAACACGTGTGCCCTTGAACTGGAAAAGTAAGCACTGAGAGCAAATGGTGGGGGCTGGGTTCCCACTTGGACGGGAGGTCGGGGACAAGAAAGGGAGGGTGGTGCAATGATCCCTGTGACACAGGGTTGAGCTGCAAACGTCAGTGCAGACTCATGGGTAGCCAAACGGATACAGATGGATAAGCACAGAGGTCAAGATAGCCGAGTCTCTACACAAGTGGTGCACACGTGTGTATTTCTAAACTCTTTCTGTAATCCTATTAGCAGTGACAGCCCAGTAGAAGCAAGAACATCCAGCCCCAGATTTTGGTTTCTAACATTATCTCCTTATAAAGGAAACCAAGCCTCTTTTGGAGAATTGGCTGATTCTAGGCCCGAGGCAAGGAATAGATAGGACGAGCCTGAGAATCTTGTAGGGCAGGAAGGAAGGGTGTGCTCTTGAGATGACTTGTGAATGAGGAATGGGAATGTCGTTATTACTTGATTGGTCCTGACAGGGGCATCATTCTAGGGCAAGATATCAACAGGAGGAAGAGTAGTCAGGGGCTGTGGGACCAGCTGTTCCAGCTCAGTAACTTTTCTATAAACCAAAACTCTCCTATCATAAAAAGTTGTCCTTTAAGAAGTCACTAACGACATGGCACTCTGCATTTCTCTGTAACCCGGTCCATGTCCTGGCTTCTCCCCTCACCTTCCTCTGTCACACTAGCCTCGCTGCTGTTCCTGCTGTTTTCATCAGCCCCGTGGGGGTGCTCTTTGGTTGCCCTGTGTGCCGTCCTCTCCCTGAACAGCTCCCTGCCCTGTGCTCAGCTCCTCCTCCATTGCCAGATACCTCCTCTTGCAGCACGCACACATGCACTCACATAGCATGCATACACACACATTCACACCTCCACAGCACACACTCACACATGCACACACGTGCCTGCACACACATATCACACATTATCACACATATGCATATACACATGCACATTCCTACATAGGTATGCACACTGTCAGACTTGCATACACACCAATACATGCACATACACACACAGGCTCCTATAACACACACACACACACACACACACCCTGTGTCACATCTGTGTCTGCTGTGTATCATGTGTCTCCCTAACAGGTGTTGATGACCCCAGAGGAAGGCGTGTCCTAATCATCACCGCATGAGGCCACAGAGCAGAATGATCACACCGGTCGGGTCCCAGGCAGCAAGTGATCACAGGTTACAGGGATTAACAAAGTCATCCTGAAGACACTGTGTGACTCAGGGTCACACTAGCAGTGCAGAGAAATCCAACTTTGCACACTCCACTGGCATCTGCTGCATATTTGTTTTCTAGAAGTCTAAAATCAAATAACACATCCACACACTAAGAATATGGAAATGTGTTGTAGCTCAGCTACCACACTACAGTGGTGTGGTTGTCAAAACGGAAAGCACATAAGATGACAGGAGAAAATTAAAGCCACAGACGAAAGAGGCATTGGGGGGAGCAGATGGCACAATGGAAATACATGTAAAGTGGACTTTTTTGAGAAACAAACATTACAGCAATTACAGTCTGTTCTGATACTACATGAAAATCAGATGGAAGAGAATAGCTCAGATGTGGGACCTGCTAGGCGGCCCCTGTGTGTACCTGGAGACTGTGTGTACCAGGAGTCTGTTTAGCCTGCACCGGGTTCCTGGAAGAAATGGGGGCACGCCTCTTCTGCTTTCTATGTAGTAGACAGGTCAGGCGACACCCTCTTCCCAACTGCCCCTTTCCGTGGGACTCCCAGCTCTGCAGAGACCACACTGTCTGTGCCCCATCTTCCTAGTACCTAGCACTTCAAAGACACCTGCCTCCCAGTCCTACACCCCAGCTGGCCCCAGCAGATTCACCACACCTGCAGCCCCCGTCACAGCCCCTGCTCTTCGCTCCACCATCACAGGGCTGATTCATGAGGGGCGTCTTGGGGTTAAACCCCAGCTGCACCTGGCTGCAGCCCTTGGTGGCGTAGGACTCACTCTGCCCCATCTCTGCTGCTCCTGAAGCCTGGCACAGAGAAGTGTCTCAGGAGGTCTCCACACAGAACCCAACTAATAACATGCCACCTTCTCCAGCTGCCTTCTCTTCACCCAAACCAGAAATCCGGGCCCTCAGCTCACCATACAGAGCTGTCAGTTCGCATGCCTATCTGTGCCTTTACACATCTGTCTGTATGTGCGTGGGTGGTGAGAATTAATCAAGATTAGGGGCTGCAGTGTTTATCTCCATACCCCTAATATTTAATACACATCTGGCACATGCCAGGTGCAAAATCAAGGATTTACCCTGAATGAATGATTGGGAGATGAATGAATGTTTGCTCACCATTCCTTGGACACTTAGAAAATCCCCTATCCCTGCCTCTGCATCCAGACTGTGAGTGATTTCAAGAGAAGAGCTCATTTGGGGACCTTCTGTCAACACCAGCCACACGTGCAGCCACACGTTCAAGGAGGAGTAAAGACAGTGGTCCAAGAGGGAGGGAGAGGGGAGAGCTGCGTGGGAACCCTACAGCCGCTCCAAGATTCTGCTCATATCTGGGACACGGGGGCCGTGAAATGATCCTTCCACAACACGAGACTAAGCTGGAGGCCACCAACTCTTGTAATATCCTAGGAACTTTGTATATTTTTACTAAAATGCATTTGACAAGTTTGCGATGTCTTTGACCTTGGGAACAATTAAAATGGACCATGTCTGGAACTCACTGGGAATTCCCTGGGTACACAGATGAGTCTTCATTCAGCAGCTGGCTTGGAGAGCTGATCTGCCACTGGGAAGGAGGCTGAGTGCCAGCAGGAGGGAGAGTCCCAAGCAAGAGGCCCAGGTGGGCGAGGGAAAGATTGCCAGGAGAGTTGGCATGCGCTAGACATCCCCGGAGCCTCCAGGCTTGTCCCAGGAGTCTGCTTAGCCTGGACTGAGAATCCGTTCCCCCACTCCCAAATGTCCAAGCATCTGATAGACATAAAACACCAGGACTTGCAGAGGACAGAGCTTCAGGGAGAGTTCGTGAGAGCTGGGCTGATGCCCGGGGCCATTCCTAAACAGATCATTAATTCACCCAACAAATATTTATTGCCCAGAAAATGGCTACTTGGAGAACTTCTTGGACTTTGAAACATGCCCATATATCTTCTCTCTCTCTTTCCCTCTCTACCTCCCTCTCTCTTATCCTCATAAAACCTTGAAAAGTAAAAGGTCCTCAGAGTCTGTAGCTGACCCAAGAGGTGAAAAGACAGCAAGTGGCAGCTGTAAAAAGATGGATCAAGTCCTGGCCTCAGTACAAATGACCCAAGGGATCCAGGAGGCCACCTGGCCAAGGAGGGAGAGAGCTTGGGGGGTACAAGACTGGACTTTGGAGGTCTCCAGTTCAGAGGTAATGGACTGTTTAATGATAACCAAGCTCTACAGCACTGTATAATATTATAATTGAGTAATGGCTGCAAACCACATGCTGCCCCATCCCATCACCCTCGGGTCCTTCGCAGCTGCTCTGATGATCCCGTAACCAATGCGTCAGCCTCTCACGTTTCCTTGCCTGGTGCTCTGTGATTTGATCCTTCTGATTTATGGTCCCCTCTCTGCCCTTTAGTGACTAGCAGCAGAACCAGCCATGGAGATCTGGGTTAGGAAACCAACCACTGGAACCTTGTTAAATGTTTACATTAAGATAGAAGAGGTGATGACTGCGATCCAGTGGGTAAGGTGTACGGGCTTTGTGACAGCTGCTTTAGCTCTTCATGGGCCCATCGTGTCCTCTTGTTTTTTTTCCCAAGGTCTAAATAGGTCAGGTTGCAGGAGACCTCACTCTAATAAGGACCAAACTTGGCGTTTCCAGACCGTAAGGAAGATGGAGACTACGATGCATCTAAGAAATATAGGCATGTGAGGCCGTACGCGGCTGGAACATCTGGCCTTATAAAACTAAAAATAACACCCTATAAAATATATGATGTTCATCTATTTTGACAGCTGAAATACACTTTCTGTTGCTAATAACGGTGAGTCTCACTGCAGTAGTGTGTTCTGGGATCAGTGACATCTCAGTCATACAGGTCCCTCATTCTCCTTTCTCACAGTTCCCCAAGGGTCTAGGAACCCGCACTCTGCTTTGCTCAGGAGGCCCTTTGCTGTCCTTAGTTTGCGATCCCAATTCTTTCTTTAGACTCTCTTCCCAAGGCCAGGCTCAGGCTGCTGTACCAGCCCTTACGAATGAAGACTCTGCCACCTCGTTCAGCACTGTCTGCCCTTCCTTTCTTGGTTACGTATCCAGTGGGCTCAGTGCTCCTGGGCAGCAGGAGTCGTCCACACAGGATGCCTGTCTCTCTCTCTACTCCAAGACTCATCTTTTTTTCTGGGTCACTTACATGCCCATTGGGTTTGGCCAGATGGCCACTGATCTCAAAGCTTCTCAACCCAAGGGCATGTTCTACCTGCTCAGCACTCCGTCTCAGAGCCTTCACTTGGACCGGTCCTTAAAATGGCTCCTTTTATGAAATCTTCAATTACTCCACCCTAAAACCCTCTAAAAATAATCTCCCCTCATTCCAGCCCCCTTTCCCAAATCCCTGGCTATCTGTCTGAGATATAACCCTTCCGTCTTCTACCTGTCCCCACTCCTCTCCACTGTCTGACATCCAGCCGGACCTCAGGCTGCCATCACGTTCTCGTGGTTACCTGTATCCTCAAGTCATTCCCTTGCATGTCTTTGTCCTTCTGCTTTTCTCCTTCAGCAAACCCATGGGGAGTCACTCTTCTCTGTATGTTTGTCATAATACCTAGCAGGATTAACTCATTTAAACCTTATACAAATCCTGTGGTGTGAGGAACATCAGTATGTCAATTTTAGAGGTAAGAAAACTGAGGCATATAGAGAGCCACATAATTTGTTGGGGGAAGTGTCCAGTGCTTCAGGCCTTCACACAGACCGTGAATGATCGTGGAGAATCATCTCAAACTGCACCCACCTGGGCTTGCTTTTCCTATCAAGAATCTTTCAGCTCAGCCCCCCAATGTTTTGCTTTTGTTTGAGAGATTACTACCAGTGTTTATACTCGTAACACTTGTCTGTCATCTATAAGAACGTTTTAATGTGATCAGAAGGATCCTGTTTCCATCTTTTACCTGAGAAAACCGAGGTCCCACAGCTGTGAAGAAGAGTGGGACAGCTGAAATAGAACGAGCCTAGAGTCAAATGCAGCTTCCAGCCCTGGCTTCAAGGTCCTGCACCTTCTGGACGCTATTTAACCACTGCTGACACCCTCACCTGTAAAAACAGGCAACGCATGCAGAGTAGTCATCACCTTGAAAGTATAAGATATTCAATAAAGCATATCATGATAATTGTGATAAAAATATTGATAGGCTTCTGTGTGTTCTGTCATTCACAGCCAGATGACCAGGGCAGGTTCCTCAGCCACTGTATACACCTGAATATCATAACTCCTCCTAGGGCTATTCTGAGGTAAAGTGAGCTCATGGATACAAAATGCTTAAAACATTATCTCACACATGATAGATGACTTTTATTAGTATTATTTCAGAAATAGAAATTTTGATGGTAATCTCAATTGAAATAGTGTGCAGTGGAAATTTATAAATTGTAAATATATGCGTAAAAATCTGTTAAAAGCATTAGATAATCTAGTGGTTTTCCTTAATAATCCTACTACCCTCCCTTGTGTTGATCTTAGTAAAATTAACTTTACTGATAAGCTTTATAGCTCATATTTTAAATTGTGGCAAAAGAATTGTGCACTGAGCTTTGTCTGCTGCTAAGTAGGAAAAAGCAAGAAATTACTCAAACATCAGAATGATGTAAGCAGTGGAAAACAGCTCCTTGAAAAAAAATGAACACACAACAGAGCATTTAGATAAATAAAAATAAAATAATTAACCAAGCATGTCCCAAAGAAGAAAACCCCAAAAAAGAAAAAAGAAAAAAAGTGACTCTTAGAAACAATGCATTGGTCTGTCACTTTCTTTTTATATTGCTCCTTAAAAGTAAACTAAAAACAAAAGAAGAAGGAGGGAAAACTTTTGAAATACTTGAGGCCAAACCAATTTTAGTATCTATTTTCAGCAAGCTTAATTTAGGACCGCCATGTGGCAGAGAGTGGTCTTGTGGCTGAGTGAAACCCTGCAATTTGAAGGCATAAATGGAAATAAACATGTACAAATGAGCAAGTTTCTTGTCTAGCAGAAAGCATTTAGTGCAGACTGCCCACAGCAACCATCCAGCATCTCAGGGGAGAATTTCACTTATTTTTTGAAACTCAAATGTCTCTGTGTGTTGATGTCATCTTTCTTAGGAAGTAAGTGTTTAAGGAAACCAACAGTAGGCATCTGTGTTCACAGACAGGAATAGACAGGCATCAGTAGCATCATTCTGGCCTGTGAAGTCCAGACCAAGGCTGCAGAGACGCTGCAGGGGGGTTAGTGCAGGACCCATGAGGATATTAAAGTCCGAGGCTGCTTGAGTCCCCTGTATGAAATGGCACAGTATCTGCATGTAATCCATGCCCCAATCACCCACTTGCTTTGAATCATTCCTAGATTACTTCTAACATGGAATGCAATGGCTACCTGTCACTTCATACATGGGTTCTATGTGGTACCCCACACAAGGGAAATTCAAGTTTAGCTTTTTTGGAGCTTTCTGTAATATCCTTTATTCAAACCTTGTGGATCCATGGTTGGCGAATCTGTGGATGTGAAACCCACGAGCATGGAGGATCAGCTGTGCTAGGAAAGAAAGACAGAGAAATGTGCTGTCCTTAGGACAGGTCAAGCACAGGGAGGGTAGCTGAGTGCCTGGGTTTAGACCGCACTCCTCCGTACTTGGTGGCTAATCCTGGGCAAAGGACTTGAACCCCATGTGCCAAGGCTCCCTTGACATAGTGGTGGTGATGATAAGACAGTGGTGAAATGACGGTGATGTTCATGATGGCATCTTCCTCAGAGAGTGGAGGTAGCATCAGCCCCTGTACACAAGGTGCCCGCTGGTTACTCTGTGTAGATGCTGGGCATGATTACAGTCAGCATGTGTCCAAGTACTAACATACGGGTAGAGTTTGTTGTTGGTTTCATTGAGAAATACTTGTCAACTGAGTCCTTGGGGGAAGGCCAAGAATTACTCGCTCCCTCCTTTACCAGGGGTTAGCTTGGATGATCCTGCCATCACATCTAATTTACATAGCTGATTTGTATAAGCATTAAAATAAAAGTCTATGAAGAGTCCAGGTCTTAACTTCATGTATTTATACCTCAAAAGCAAGCATCATAAAATAATTTTGTTCTACTTTTGCTTAAAAGTATTTTATACATAATTGACTCTTACACTAAATTCAAATTAGACCATTTAATTCTAAATCTATACAGGTGATGAAAATCTGGTGAATGGTTTAAGGCAGAAATGGTAAGTTTTACAATAATTGATCAAGTCTTCTCTGAGTGAGGGCTTAACACTCACTGTAAAATTTTTAGAAACTAAAGCAACTCTTGCACCTGCTAATCTTATTTATTAACTATCAAAATGTTTCCAGGCACAGCACCATGCATTCCAAACGTATAACAGGCGATCGTTAAATGCATTACTTTTCCAATCTTGATGCTTTCCTTTAATTGTCTAACATTTCTATTAACTAAGTATGCATTTCATGAATAGTTTCTCAGTAACATATTTAAAGTTACTCAAGGTGAATGCTATTAACTTTTGTTATTTTGTGGAACCTCTTACATGTACAGTTATACATAAAGGTATTTCCAAAATATTAGGATTTGCTTCTTAAAGTATAATTCATTAGAGAAATGCTGCTTGTTTAGTTAGAGTCTATGGAGAACAGTGTACTGAAAGAGATATATTATTCCTGAACTAGTGAAAGTCCTATAGTTTTTTAAATAATGATAATGATAATAGAACAAAAATGCACCACACTTAGTAAGAAAATGGTACTAATGGTGAAGCTGTGTTAAATTAGTAACCATGGAGATAGTCACACTGGTTTCCCTTTAGCTTTGACATGGAGTTGTCTACTCACATGGTGGTGACGATAATGAAGAAGATGGCGGTGGCGGTGATGATGGTGGTGATGGTGGTGGTGGTGATGGTGGTGGTGATGGTGACAGTGGTGATGGTGGTGGTGATGGTGGTGGTGATGGTGATGGTGGTGATGGTGATGGTGGTGGTGATGGTGTTGATGATGGTGGTGATGCTGCTATTGATGATGTTGATTGTGATGGTGATGATAATGCTGTTGATGGTGGTGATGGTGACAGTGATGGTCGTGATGATGGTGGTGATGGTGATGGTGATGGTGACGGTGGTGATGGTGATGATGACAGCCTGGTGGGCCAGAGGGAGGAAGGAAGGTGGTTACTATTTAAAGGAAAACCTCTAGGATTTCTCCCAGAAATACACAAATCTTTCCTTAATTTTATCCCAAATGGGCAGCTCGTACTTGCACCTTCCATGATCCTGTGACTCTCCAGTAAGTACAAACGAACTAGGCTCTCTGAAGATTCATTTGCCAAACTATTAGAGAAAGTGTCGAGTAGGTGATCTTACTCCAAAGGGATTTTTGCATTTCTTCCAGGTGTTCAGCAAATCATTGCAGTTTTATTTGCATTCCAGGCTTATTCATGAAAAATACTGATTTTTTTTTTTTTTTTTTTACTTTTCACAGAGTATTGAGCTTTGAAACTTTCTCCAAGTTTGGACCCAATTACAGCCCATTGGATGATGCCATTTGATCCTGATTTAATCCATATTACCTGAACAATTTCTAATGGTTGATCATAGTTTTGTCTCACTTCATGCCCACCTTGTGATTTCTCATTTTTTCCCCCACCTTGGACCTGCCTCACCTCCTGGTTTTGCTCTATAAAATCCCTAGGAAAGAGAGGGTCCTTGGCAACCCACTTGGGCCCCCCTTCTGTCTCTCTTTGACAGAAGCTTTCTTTCCCTCAATAAATATATTCTGTTCTTAACCTCTGTTGTCCCAAAACTTCATTCTTCGATTTTAGAGAACATGAACTCATCCCACATATAGTTCAAATTGGGAATCTTCCCCCTGTATATCACCGGGACCCATTTTAGAGCTCTAGGCAGGTGTTTACTCAGTGTCACCCTTCTGAGCCTAGAAGGGACATGAAGCAGCCGCCTTTACTAAAGCCCAGGATCTGCCCTATAGATATCTGCCATCGTACTCAGGCTGGGTTTCCTGGAGAACAGGACAGTTGCTCCACAGGAAAGGGTCTGAAGCAGG
Source organism: Dinomys branickii (assembly GCA_004027595.1). Lineage (NCBI taxonomy): Eukaryota > Metazoa > Chordata > Mammalia > Rodentia > Dinomyidae > Dinomys > Dinomys branickii. The sequence continues at coordinate 66,647 of PVLD010002737.1, read as the reverse complement.
TTCTTTATTGTTGTATGTTTCTTCTTACTCTTTAGTCTCCTTTGGAGGCCAACTTCACCCCCCACGTTCCACACTTCAGGGCAGTGGGCATTTATGTGACAGATTTTTCTGTTGGTATAAATCTAGCACAAAGAATATCAGTACTTCTTAAAAGCTTACCCAGACAAACTTTGGAGTAGAATTTTCTAGTTTATAAAGCATAACGCATACACATAAAAGTATACATGTTCTTAAGATGGAGTTTACTCATCAATAGGGAATTAAAGGATGGAGTCTAGTGCAAAGGAGGAGTGTGTGATCGGCAGGGAGAAGAATGTTAAGTCAGCTTGAAAAATTAGAAGGGAAACTAGCAATGGCCTATGGGTAAAAATTTAACAAATCAGTTGGTAATATTTGGGTTTAATGATTTATTTTCTGAACAGAAATCATTTGTGACCTATCATTCATCTACATAGTTTGACCCCCACCCCATTATTTGTGAGTAATAAATCCTTAAACATTCTTTTAGGGCTTTGGATGACCCTCAGATGGGCTTGTCAGACTGTGAGGCACAGCATTAAGGTGATTTCAGCAGGATACACAGTGAGTTTTCTGGATTCATTTAAAGCTTTAGTTCTGGTTTCCTGGTCCCTTTTCTGCGCTAGCTGGGCTGAAGGAATGTTGGTGAGACAGGCGTGTTTTCTGGATGACATCTGGCTGCTCTGTGCTGCAACCTCTTTCTGCAGTCACTGGCCTTGCCAATAGAGCACTGTTAGTGCATTTGTGACATCCCAAGACCACCCGAGACTCACTATAATGGACCTCAGATGTGGAGACTGTAATAGCACAAAGCTAACATTGCTGTGACATTTACAGAGCCTTTCTAGATTTTAATTTTTAAAAAGATTTTTATTAGTGCATGTTTGCTACTAACGTGCACAATGATTATACTCATTGTAGGGAGCTGGTACATGTCAAAGACACATTTTAATTCTCTTTACATCCCCTTCCCCTCACTTCACTCCTTCCCTACATCTCTTGATACCTCCTCTTTTGCAAAAGATCTGCCTCCCTGCTTCCTATTAGCTACCTTTTATTTGTCTCTTTCACTTACTTATACTTTGCATTTCTCACATAAGAAAAACCTTTGAGCTTGTGTGTCTGATTTACTTCGCTTACCATTGTGGGCTCACGGTGCATCTGCTCTCCTACAAATGATCCCCGTTATTCTTTATGGCAGAGTAGTGCTCCACGGTGTGTAAATAGCACATTTCCTTTATCCATCACCTGCCGATGGACACACAGGCTGCCTCCCAAAGGCAGCTGTTACGAATTGTGCTGCTACAAACATAGGTGTGCATGGATTGCTGCAGCTTTTCTGTACATTTCACAAAAGCCTTCGCCTGCCTGTTTATCTGTCGCCCTGCAAGATACCTACAGAAGGGACAGGCTCCTTCCAGTTCCTAATATTTAATAGGTATGCCAGAGGCTTGGAGTGCTAGTTCCTAGTCTGTTACTGAGATGATAGGCAGAATTCTTACACAGGAGAACGGGCTGCTAACACCAACAGCAGTGGAAACAAGAGCACGGCAGAAGCACCTGCCACAGTGGGGCTGGCCTGCAGCTGCCTGGAGCCCAGGACAAGGACAGCTCTCCAAGCACAAAGGCCTTGCCTGAGCCCGGCAGTTAAAATGCAAATGGAGGGGCAGCCTGAGAGAGCACAGGCCCTCACATCTCAGGGTCTAAAAGACTCTTTCAGCAGCTTCTGTTCAAACTGCAAATGTTCTTCCTTTGTTTGCTCAGCAGGCCCAGGAGGCTGCGCAGAATAATTCCTCCTCCCTGGTAAGTTGGCTTTCTGCTTCCCAGCACAGAAACCCACATTGGTTTTAAAGTGCAAAGCACAGATTGTGTCGAAGGGCCCTCATGAAAGTCAAGGTGAACAAAGAGGCAAATTCCAGGGGCTTCACCTACTGTTGCAGCAGGCCGCTCTCAGCCTGTTTTCCTGTGGGGTCTGAGACCACTGTTCCTTTCTTTGCCTCCGCTTTGTAAGCACAACTGGATACTGAGAGTTCCTGGGAACTTGGGTGATTCCAAGAAACGTCCCAAAGGGTCATAGCGACAGCGAGCGGTAACAGACAACGGAGCAGGAGCTCTGAGGGGCCAGAGGCCCCTTTCAGCCATCGGGCCCCAGGGCCACCCTTGGGACCTTCGGGTGGCCCTGGCCTGGCATCGTTTTCTGAGATAAGCACTGCTCAGCCTCCTGGCCGACGCCCTTCCAGGAAATTCTGAGGAAATGTGCTTTGGAGAGCCAGCCTGTGACTGCAAGGGATGTATTCAAGATGGCTTGAGCTTTCCGACACCTTTCTTTTCCGTGGAAGCAGGAAGCCGACCCCAGGGGACCTCTTCTGTTCCAGTGACCAAGTCTTTGGACAGAGTACAAATTTTCCTTGTGAGAAATACATGCGTCCTTGACTTGCTTAACATTAATCAAAGCTGGATGAAAGAACACGCAGAAGCGAGGATCTGGCCTCAGTTTAAAATTGCTTGTGAAGAAAAACAATTGTAAGAAAAAATGCTTATTTGATGGTTAATTATGCAAGTGACCCCAAGTGTCCTGACTCTCCCCAAGCAAGACCAAAGGCTTCTTCCGCCAGCTCTTCCTCCCCACCTTGGAGGGGTGGCTCCCTGCTGCCAGTGGCCCTCTTCTCCTCGTCCCCCACCATAGCCTCTGCTGCTGTCTCCTCTCCAGTCACAGGACTCAGGGGCCTGCAGAATGGGTCCTTTCCTAGCCTGTGTGGCAACGCGTCTGGCTGAGATGGTAGCTCAGGGTCTTGGAATGTTCCACGAAGAGACATCCATCCAGTTCCTGCCACAGGACTCAATAGAGCCCCAGTTTGGTGGGGATTGGAGCCAACCCACCCTATCACCTCATATCCATAGCACACGGCCTTTGAGAACATCAGTCCACAGCTGCAAGAAACAGATTTGCTTCAGATGCCTATGTGTTCCATGCACCAGGCTGAGGAGCACTGAGGCTCACTGCTATGGCCCCTCCCCATCCTTCTGGGCCACCATGTTTCCCATCCAGTGGGAAAAGGGCCTCTGACACCCTGTCAGTCTTTGGTAGTCTGTGAGCTCTCCATTCTGAGCTCCGGTGGAGCAGTAGGGAACTCTGACAGTGGCCTTGACCTCTTTCCTATAACTGTCTGCCCCTAGGAGTCCCAGTCTGCTCCAGGAGTGTCAGAGGGTGAACACAGGAATCTTGCGTCCATAGGCCCATGGGCCTTGGATCTGTCCTCAGTCTAAAAACAGAAAAAGAAAATGTGCCCTGGGACATTTTGTTTGGTCTTCTCCAAGACCTTATTAGAGAAAAGGAAAGATGGTTTTCACCTAGGTCCAGGTAGCCTAGCCAACGTCCTGGTAGCTCAGAACTGCACAAAGACCATCTCTTCTCAGCAGAAGAGAAAATGTGCACAAATTAGTGTCTCCTGGGGAATCAAGCAGTCATTTGCAGTAGGACTGTGTGGGACCAAGAGGACCCAGGGCGGGACACCTGGGGAAGGCAGATGAAGGTCTCAGAGGCCTCCCCTTCTTCATTCACCCTGCTGTGTTTCACCCCCTGGGGTCCTGGCCGTTAGAGCTGCCTATCCACAGCTCTGGTCTCTGGCCACTTTCTGGTGTGACCTGTGGGAAGCCTGGGAGGAAGTGGACCTATGGCAATGACACCAGGTGATGGGACCTTTTGACTCAGAGGTGGTAGAAATGAGACCGGGCAAAATATTGCCAGCAAACACACTGCTGCACAGGAAACAGATTTATTTTGTTGAGGGTTGTGATGCGGAGGATTTAGTCAAATTGGAGCCTTGGTTAAAGGGAATCAGCAGTTGCTCCAGAGAGGGATCAAGTTGCTGCTTGCAGAAGAGAGGGAGCAGCAGATTTTGATGGATTTGCCAGGGTGGGCCGGAGTCTGGTGATTCTCACTGGCCAGGGGCTCAGTTCCAAGGATGTTGCTTCTGCCCTGGGCTGGGACCACCAGGTGGCCACAGTCAACTCATCTTGGAGGCTGTTGCATTTTCGTGCAGTTGACGCCATCGTTCCACACAAAATGCCCCAGTGTCGTGAGCCTGGGTCCTGTGACAGAGCTGAGGGACTCGGGCTCATGGGTTGCGGTGAAGAGCAAGGAAGAGGACAGAGAAGAGAGAGGAAGAAAAAATGGAAGAGCTCCACGGAGCAGCAGGCCGAGCTTGCCCTGTGCCACAGACTTGGACAAAGTATTTTTCAATGATCAACTTGTCTGCACAGAGCTGAGCAGAGTCTGACGCAGGGGTGGAGATGGACACCACATGAAGACGGAGGTGCTGAGTGTTTATCCCTCTTCGGTCACCTATCACATTTCTGTAGGCTCGAGTCGTCCCCAGGAAGCCCCTCAGGCAACTGTTATCATGACCCACACATCAGAGACTTCATCTACATCTGCACCAGTGGGAAATGGCTGTGGGACTCCACAATCAGTGACCTTGATGTGACTGAGAGCAGGTGAAGCTAGAGGGTGTATTTAGGATTTCCTTCGGTAACAGTTTCTCACTGCGCAGACATTCTGCTTCTGTGATTTTGCCAGGGTCTCACGAAGGGTCTGTTGTAACGTGCTGTGATCTTTAGCCCTCCCAGTGTTTAAGCCATGGGACCCACAGTGATCCACTCTCCTTTCCGCTTCCCAGATCCTCCTAGGCAGTTCCCATTTTGTTCCTCTGTCTTTCAAGTGACCTTGGATCCTGGGCTCTGGGGATACCTCCTTCTGGACCCCTCCCCAGAGGGGCCAGCTGCGTCCCGATGCTACCGATTACTTCAGATGCTGTGGTTACCTTGGTGTCCCTCTTTGGGCTTCTTGCTTCCTTGAACACATGGTAAGTATTTATGATCAAATTTTCTCAGCTTTAAAACTTGGAAGGGGGGCTGGGGATATAGCTCAGTGGAATAAGCGCTTACCTAGCAAGCGCAGGGTCCTGAGTTTGATCCCCAGTACCGCAAAAAAAAAAAAAAAAAAAAAAAAAAAACTTGGAAGGACTTCTTATGCTCACCGGATGCTGACTGGGTCACTTTCCACTGTGTGCTTTCCAGCAAACTGCTTTATGCTGCAATGCCCCAGTCTCTTTGTCTGGAAATTAGGGTAACAGTGGTCTCTGTCTTGGAGAATGTGGGGTTGGGCAGCTTACACAAGGCCAGACCTACTTGGAAATCACTCTTGGAGGTAGGTACTGGAGTCTGTACATAGAGAGGGTCCCCATGTGGGGGGTCAAAGGGGGACTTCTGGACACTGAATTCAGGGAGCATGGATCAGAGTGAGGAAGTGGTTCCCTGTTCAGTTCTTTTTCAATCCCATGGACACATCAAAGTTTTGTTCCTGTGTGTCTTTAACACATCCCAGACCCTTGGATTCCCCTTACTGAATCGAGGCACAGCAGGTAATGCAGGTGAACCTCAACTGAATTGCTCTGCTTTCCTGGAACTTGCTTTTCTAGCCGGCTTAGCCTGACGGCAAATGATACCAGGTTCCCTTTATGGAGGTGATAAAAAGTTCATTAAACAATGAATTCATTTAAGTTAACACACAAAAAAGATTGGCTTGGAAAAACAAAAGTAACGCTGAATAGGATCTGGCAGAGCTCGAATAACGGAATCTGGAAGTCCCTTGCAGCAGTCGGGGCACAGAACAACAAAGGCAGCCTCCATCTTCAAGCAGCGCATGGTTCTCAGCCAAGTTCAACAGGAATAATATGACAGAATATAATTAAATAGCAAGTAATTTATTACAGATGCAAATCACGTAAGAGCTCAAAGATGCATGGGCTAGAGGGTCTGAGGAGAGGAAGGAACGGAGAGGTGACTTCCAAAATCCTGACAGTGGACACAGGTGTGGAACAGAGAGGACAGTGTCTCAGGGCTGCAGCGCCAAGGACAGAGTGCCATAGGGCAGGAGTGGGCTTGGGTTTCTGAGACAGAGCCCCAGGTCGTGTCATGTTAAGATGATGACAGACCGAGGATAGGAAATGAGGAGTTCTGCGTCATTAAGAACTGGCTCCATAAGACACGGTCATCTTTCCAGAGCTGGTTTTGGCAGCAGTGTGCAGGGGCCTGTGGCCAGCCAAGCCCCTGCAAGAGAGATCCAGCTAGCCAGAGCTGGACACTGTCTTCAGTGCATAGCCATTCAGCACAGTGCGGCCGAGCCAGGGAAGGAGCCGCTCCAGCCGAGAGGGGCTCCAGGCTCATCCTCCAAGGCGGCCGAGAGCGAAAATCTCCTCTGGGGACCAGAGCAAGAGCCACCCTGGGAAAGGAAAGGTAAAGTGGCTTGCCTCAGACTCCCACATGGACTTAGGAGTTTGGCTCCTGCTGTCATGCCGGCAGAGGAGACTGCAGGAGTGGCTTCCATTCAGGGATCCTCTGCATGAAGGCGTCTCTCCATGGATGCCAGGTCAGGCTGAGGTTCTTCCTGGGAGGCTCCAGTTCTAGCCCCTCCTTTCTGCAGGGGTCTTCATCTGCCTCGCAGGCACTGCTGGCAGGAAGTGGCCACGACTGACACTTCTGCATCTGGAGGTGACATTGCGACAAAAGCAGTAAACACAAACACACACGCAGGCTCAGCACAGCCAAGCACAGAACCCAAGGTCAGAGGCGGTTGCCTTCGGAATGAGTGTGCATACTCCTTCATGACTAGCACGCCCATGTGTCTCCTGGGACACAGGCGAAGAGGGTGTTCCTATGCCAGTGGGGAGCATGGGGTGCATCTTCATGAAATTTGTTTCCTTTTCTGGTTTTAAATTTTAAATTATTAACTGGCACATGTGCTATTTTGATAGATGTGTGCAATGTGTCATGATCAGATAAGGGCTCTCTAACAATCCATCATCTGTATGTACCATCAATCTCTCGTGAGAGCATTCCAAATCCTCTCTTCTACTTATTTTGAGACATGCGGTACAGTGTTGTTACCTATCATCACCCTACTGTGCCAAAGAACCAACCTCAAGAGTTACTCCTTACATGTATCCCTGTATTCACTGACCAACCTCTCCTTCTGTCACCTTCTCCTTCCCCTCCCTCGCCCTTGGTAAGCATTCTATTTCTTTGAGACCATTTTCTTTAAAAGTCCACACATAAGAGAATCATGTCGTATTTTTCTTTTATGCTTGATGTTGCCACACATGGTGAGATTTCATTCTTTTTTATGGCTAGATAGTATTCCACTGTATATATACATCCCATTTTCTTTCTTTATGGATCTATTCATAGACACTTGGATTAACTGCACAGCTTGCACAATTTTTTTTATTGTAAGCAATATGAGAAAATTCAAAGAATAACATAAAACTATGTCCCCTCCCTGCTGTCAATGGCCATGTGTCAGTTATATCAGTTTTCAAAGGTGGCAGCCGCTAAATGTCCTATTCTCTTACAAGTCACTTGCTTTGAGCTATGTTAACATGCAGTATGGCCTGGACAAATTTTCTTCTGTCCCGGGAATGGGGCATGAAATGAATGTCAGGAACTACAAAGCCTGTAGAGATATCCATCCTAACCAGAAGCTCATTTCTAGGGCAGGCACAAACTAACCCATATAACAGGGTCTATACAGGAAACTGTTGGATTAGGGAACACTTGTAGGTTAACTGCAACAACCTCCAGCACAATAATGCCACCCCAGTGCAATGCAGCCCCAGGCATACAGGCAGAAGTAATGTTTTCAATTTCCATAAAGGAAATTCGAAAGGGACATCTACCATCTGTTTAATAATAGCACTGAAAATGACTTGGAAACAGTATTCTAAGACTTGCACTCTTAAGATCAATTCTTTTCCCTGAGCTTAGAATGATTTCTCCATCTGCCTTATGAAAACAGCAGATAAATAAATGTTTATTCAGCCTCATCCTGTCAGAATCATTATTCTTTAGGGAGAAAAAGTATAAACACTCTCAGCTGTAGGTTCAGCAGACTGCTTGTGACACGTGAAGGGATCAGACTCTGCCAAAGCTTGGAGGAAATGAACAGTGAAGCCTGCTGCTGGCTTTCACCAAGCAGCTGAGGAGCTGAATGCAGGACCCATGTTGCGGAGGTCCCCTGGGGTTCTGGATTCTTCTGCAGCCAGTCTGATCAAGCCCCATACAGAGAATTGGAAGGGAGGGCTGGAAATGTCTTAAATCACTCTCTTCTTTTCTAGGGTCTTATTCTTTCGGGCACCTGCCTTCTTCTAGGCCTCGCTACGCTCACCCTGGTCTACCTCAAGGTGGAGGTAGGGCTGAGCCTTCCTCTGTGGATTGAAGTCACTCTAGGGCCTCCGCAGAGCAGAATATATGGTCCAGAAGAGCTCTCAGAGGCTTACAGGCTGCGGCCCCAACAGCATGGAGCAATGGGCAAGATGACCCGGCACGTGTGTGTCTGCAACTCTGTGAGAAGAGCGTGGCAGACCCTTGAGCACAGAGTATCCCAAGGACATGACACGGAAAAGGGACACCCCTAGTAATGACTCAGGTGACACATGTGGATTGGTGGTCTTGGTCTGATGGGATCTTAGGTCCCATTCTGGACAGGGATTAGCTGTGATTGTTAGTACCTGTTTAACCGCCGCTGTCAGCGGTAGGGGCGGCAGCATCAACATTAGCCTCAGCATCAGCAGCAGTATTACCATCAACAGCAGCAGCCGCAGCTGCAGCACAGCAGGAGCAACAGCAGCAGTAGCAACACCTTTCCCCAAAGTTCTGCCCCCCTGGCCCAGTCCCACTTCACACTGAGCAGACAGCACTGAGTTTATCTGCAGGGAAGAACAGAAGCTACCAGCCTGCCGGTCCTCACATGCGCCCAGAGCCACCTGCCTTTCCCCTTCCTTGTGGGAGGCATTTCTCTCCTCTTGCCACTTGGCCCTGTGGCCTCCACATCGCTCTGCACTGGCCTGTGGTTTAGGATGAGGGAGAAGAGTCAAGGGTCAAAGGGAGACTTGGCCATTTGCAAGATGGTGGATTTGGGTCATGAGATAATAACCCGCATCTGCACTTGTCTCTAGACTGTAAAGTAGGATCTTGGTGGGACCTACTTTGTGGCCTGACAGGTGGGTCAAGCGATCTAGCAAAGCCTGGCTATGGGCAACACTCCTTCCATGAGCCTGTATACCTCATCTCCTTGCCCAAGTCTTTTGCTGATATGACTTACTGGTTCTCTCCACAACCCAGTGCCGTGAGTCCTGCTCTGGGTGGCCATCCCAAGATCCATTTGGCACTTGGTGCTCAGAGAGCACTTGGAGCAAAATCAGCACAATTCCTGAACTGTGGAAGTCAAAGCAGCCAAGGAGACGGAAGGGAGGATGGATGTCCAACCTGACAGGGACTGGGGACAGCAAGTACAGGATCTGAGGACATAGGATGGAGGGTCCAGAGGGCTTCTAAGCAGCAGGTACTGCCAGACAGAGCAGTGAGGAAGCTTGTCTAGGGAGGATCCACGGCGAGCACACAAAGGCTCCCATGAGAGATGGTGGACATCAAGGCTGGAGGTGAATGGAGAGGAGCGAGGGAGGGGGCGGAGCCTGAGCGCCGTTCATCGTCAGCAGTGGGGCTCTGGGGTAGCCCGGGTGTCTTAGGGACAGACAAGATAGCACCGAGGCTCCTGGAGCAGAGTGACCCACATCACACTGCACAGGGCGACAGGTAAGAAGCTGCTGCTGAGCCGGAAAGAGGCACCCACTGTGTCCATGACTGGACCGGTGCGTCTTAACTGAGTCCGGTGCGGTGATTCTTGGGCTTCCCTGCAGGATGGGCAGACACTTGAGGACAGATGGCTTATCTTCTCTTCCCACCCACCCCAGGACTTGGGAGTTGATCTAATTTAGGAAAATAAGGAAATGTGACCTGTCTTCCTGCAGTGTTACAGAGCAGTTTGGCTCTGCTACTCTGACAGTGACTTCTGTGCCCACCTGTGGGGAAGGGCTCCACCCTCTGCCACCATCCAGTCCTGACTCCTGCTTTCCCTCTCTAGGGCTTCCCTAGTCCTAGTATCTCCCCAAATCCTACATGACCTTGAAGCCAACTCAAGTTTGTGTGCTCTACAGACCTTTTCTGCACCTCCAACGCACACTAACCATCCAGTCCTTGAGCCTGGGGCCACATCCTGTAGATATTAGTCCTCAGATACACCATGTCCATCCCCAGAGGTCTCCCACATGTACATATCCCTTTTTGCCGAGCATGAGCCATGAACCCGGCTCCACATGGTGTGGGACTCAAATAATATGGATCCTCTTTTCAGAGGCCACTGTGTGGTGATCCACTTTGTCACTTCTGTGCACCAAAGAGAACAGTCTGCATACATAAGGGATTCTTTCTAACCATGGATGTTCACTTACAGGCTTCTTCTCATGCCCATTCCAAATATTTGCTGGGCTTCTGCTATGTTTCAGGCACCACATGTAAGATGTTTTTGATAATAGGAAGACTTTTCAACTGAAAAGAAATACTAAGGATGTTTTTGTTGTTTTTTAATGGATGGTATTTTTGTCCTCTGTTCTCTGCATCTAATTTTTCAATAATGGGTGGCTACACAGTTATTCTCGAGGGTCTGTGAAGGACTGACTGGCTCCAAGACCCCAGAGACATCCAAATCTTTACATACTTGAGTGCCTTATATAAAGGGACATGGTATCTGCATATGACTCATATGTATCCTCCAGTATTCTTTGAATCATACCTAGATTACTTTTAACACATCAAACAATATAGATGATACGTAAATATTTGATCTACTATATTGCTTAAGGGATGACAAGACAAAAGTCTATATTTATTCAATATAGATGCAATTAAAAATATTTTTCATCTGTTGTTGTTTGAACACAAAGATGCAGAACTGGTGAGTCCAGAGGGGCAACTGTACCTCTGAGCAGGCCAGGGCTCTGTGACTGGTTATAGGTGTCTCTCCCATGGGAAGCACACAACCTGGTGGCCCATGGGCTTTGTTTGCCAGCCTTGTCATAAAGTGTTTCCCTCCCCACTGCTCATTTCTGATTTTTTAAGAGACAAATCAGGGAGATAACACCAGGAACATCTCCACCATAAGAGTTAAACAGCAGGATTCAGAAAACCTTAGTACAACCACTGGATAAACCAGCTGCATCGTAGCCTTCAATATGTTTTCCTCCTCCTCCTTCTTTCTGCATGTTCTTAACTGATTTCTTTCCCCAGCACTGTGTTTTCTACAAGCCTTCTGTGAGCATTCATTGTGATGTGACGGCTTGAGGAGAAGATTAGTATAACTCTGGGCATGTCTCTGAAAGATTGACACATACACCAGCAAACTGAGGAAGAGCCACCCTGGATTGGGCGGCACAAGTCGATTGGCTTGTAGCCTGGAGAGAATGAAAACAGGAAGAAAAAGGAAGTACTTCTTTCCTGGGAAGAGTTTCAGTCTTTGCCATTGCCTTTGGACCTTGGTCTCCAGTTTTTTCAGGTTTCCAATGCCTTCTCTTCATCCTTCCAACACAGACTCTTTGGCCTTCCAGTGCAGACTCACACCAGTGGCTCCACAGTGGGCTCCAGGCTTTTGACCTTTGACTGCTGCTGGATCCTTGGCTCTCCAGCATGCAAACAAACATCGTGACTCTTCTGCCTCTGATCCTGAAAGCTTACTTAATGAATCCCTTTGCATAATCATACACATACTTTGTATTGATTCTGTTCTTCTAGAGAACCCTAACTAGCAACTTCTGGTGGCCCTTTGTCCCCTTGTCCTGTGAGCTTCCCCATGGGCCCCTGCATCATGTAAACAGAGTACTTTGGCATCTGTGTATACTACAGTTGTTCAAAGCATGTCTTCATCAGTGCAGTTTGTCAACAGTACCTGTGGCAAGGGCTAATTTAATGCCTTGGAAGATCTGGTCCCTTTCATGTACCTCTTTTTATTTTACCTACTCTAATTGTTTATGGTAGAAAACACAAAAACTGTAAATAAATAAAGGAAAACATTATCCACGATCCCCCCAACCTGGAATGTGTCACTTTTTGTAAAAACTCTGGAGTGCTGCTCAGCAGAATTCAACAGGGCCATCGTGCTGTAAGTACAGGGGAGAAACGAGCTAACAGGTGCTACACAGTGCTGCTCGCTTTCCCACAGATTGGCGCACTGTCTTCATAAACCCTTTTACAGAGACTTGCTGATTCCTGGAAACAAATGTTCAAAAGCAGGATGGTGGGGTCAAAATGCATTCGGTTTAAATATTTCTGTATAAATTGTCAAATTGCCCCAAGAACTCAGTGATAGTTAACGCTCCAATCAGCTGTGAGCTCTCTGATTGGCTAACACTCTATGTTTACCTCTACAGCGTTGTCACGTGGAACAAGGAAATTCTATCTCATCGTTCCAGTTTCTATGGCTTTGTGACAGAGGCAGAACATTTTTTGGGGGAAAATTGGGTTAACAGGGTAAGTCAAGTAGCCAGCTATTCTCTCCTTGAATTAGGAATGCTCACTAAGGATTTTGAGCTACCTTCCAGGCTGGACCCCATCAGAGTCCTGTCAAACTTAAGTGTTTAGTTTTTTGTTTTTGTGAACCAGGATCTCACTATGCCATTCAGGTCTTGAACTCTATGTATTCCAGGCTGGCTTTGAACTCACAATGATCCTCCAGCCTCAGCAACCTGCGTATTGAGATTACAGGTGTGTGCCACCCCTCTCCCCAGAGATGAGTAGACTAGCTTTAAAGGAGCAGACCAGCACTAAAGTGTGTCTCCATGTGGCACCTGTTCTAAAACCAAACTGGAAATGAAAGGCTGCCAGTTCATTGGTTTGAGCAATACTTGGTGGGCACCTACTGCGTACTGAGTGCTTCCCTAGTGGCTTTATCATGCACCTGGGGAGAAAAGTGCTATAAAATTAAGGGAGAAGAAAACACACACACATGACTCTTTTCACACTGGGGTATGTGCAACAGGGGGTGTTTGCCTTCCTGACCACCAAATGGCAATGTTCAATGACTTTACTGATCATTTAATTCAAAAAGTATTTACAGCACACCTATTTTTGTTCCAGGGATAAAATGAGCAAAACTTGACCCCTTACCTAAAAGATTTCTAACTGGTATGAGGTGGAAAGGTAGGGAAGACAGAAGAACTCAAGAATTATGTTTGAGTCTGTGTGGTGTCAGGCAAACACTGTGCCCTGTCCTCCTGGGGCTGCACCTTGCCCAGGTCGTGGCACTGGCAAATCTTCCAGCTGGTACTTGCTCAAGGCCCTCTGAGACTGCTGCTTATGTTCCGCCCATGACCTGCCCACTTCAAATGGAGTGAAGAATGGGCAGAAGAAAGGACATTGTGGGGGGAGGGGTGAAATGGTGGTCGTCTGGTTGATTACACAAACTGAATCTGATTTTCAAGACTGTCTGTAGAACACCAAAGCAACCAGTTAGCATGGCTGATCAAACAGCCCCAGTGGCCTGGGAAAACATCCATTAAATTGGATGCCTGGTGTCAAGGGCTCATCCAGTTCAGAACCCGCATCCCCCCTTCACAGCTGTGTTGTGTGGACGCCTAGAGTGACTGAAGCTGGGCCCAAGGTTATGGTGCGCAGTCTGCAGAGAATGGAGATCTGACTTCTGTTTATTATGCTCTTCCCTCTGGGAACAGAAACAAGTGCACTTGACAGGGCAAGAGAAAGATCGCATTGCTAAAATGATTATGTGTGTGGAGAAAAATGATGTGTATGAAGCCAGCGTGTTGGGGAACAAAAACACACAGTTCTGAAATTCTGAACAGAAAGTTCACCATACCATCAACCTCCCAGTGGAGTGCACAGTGGATCTGCCTCTGGACACGCCCCAGTTGGAGGCTGCCCTGGCTCTAATGCCCCGGAGTTGTCCAAGCTTTTGTTCTTTTGCTCCCAAGTTTACTGGGGAGCCCACACCAGCTTCACCAGGGTCCGCGAGTGACCCCCTGGGTTTCCAGGCCTGAGTCACTGATGACAGAGATTTAGCTTATGCCTCTCATGTTGGACTCTAATATCTGGTCCTCCTGAGAGGGGTTGGGGAAGGAGGGACGAAGGGCAGATGATGAGGGAGGAGAGAGTGCAGAGGGCAGGGAGGGGAATGGAGGTGCTAGAGAGGCTCCCAGGAATGATGGCTTAAAACCAGGGCCTGCTCACCTTTAGCATGGGGAGCGGGGTTCAGAGACTCTCAAAGTGCCCCTTTTCCAATTCTACTGGTCCTTGAGTAATATTTGTCTTCCATGCCTCTTTCCCATGAAGACCATTCTCAAATTCACAGTCTCTGAGGAACTCTGGAAGGACCGATTTTGTTGTGGAGAAGATAGCTGCGATTTATGATTTGCTGCCTTGTTCAACTAAAAAATAAATAGTGCCTGTTGCTTTGTTTAAGCAAAATCTGTGGGTTCCCAGACACTGTACCCAAGGCCTCTGAAACATCCGCACCACAGCTGCTGGGAAAGATCTCAATTCTCTGCCAATCCACTGGCAGGAAAGACAGGCTCAACGCTGCTCTTGGAGGCGGGGCTCCCTGGGGATCAAGCTAGGGCTCTGTGCACTCCCTTTGGGCACCCCCACCCTCTGCTGCGGCTTTCCTTGTGGTCTGGAGGAGCTGACCCCAGCGGGTTTCCTACCAAGGGGTGGGAAGAAATTAGAGGTACACTGTGCAGGCTTATGGAGGGCAGGGTATTTCAAAAAGGCTCTTTAACATAGCTGATGAATATGCTAATTGCAGGTTTGTAAAAATTATGCATATGGACCAAGAGTAAAAGGAAATAACATGCAAAAAGCTGTTCCTGCGATGGAATAAGGAGCTGACGCTGCATTCACAATGGTTATGAGGAATGTTCTCCAGAATTGAGCAAGGCGTTGTGGGGCCAATCCCATGGTTGTGGATCCACTAATAGAGAAGGCATGAAGTTGAAGCTGATGACTCTCCACATAGCTCTCAAGATCCATCAGGACATGTGCAGAGAAACAAAGAGCAGGCTTCTGTGAGGACTTCCCAGGGGAGTCAAAGAGAACTCCGCCCAGGGGCCAGGCCAAGACAGGGAATCTGGAGGCTGAAGTGTGAAGTGCTGACTGGAGAGCGCGGAGGAACCTGGTGCTTTCTGTGGGCCAAGCAATGCGCTGTGTGTTCCTGCAGGGGCTGCCGGGTGGGGCAGGTGGATTGTGGCTGCAGATACCCGCAGCCTAAGATCGGACCTCATTTCAGAGCAAAGCTTCTGCTTTTATTTTTTTAATAGACTTTATGTTTCCGAGAGTTTGGATTGAAGGCAACACTGGGCAGAAGGTACAGAATTTCCCTGCCCCACACGTGCCTGGTGTCCCACAGTACCAACATCTGCCACCAGGGAGGCGTAACTGTGGGAATCCATAAGCCCATAGTGACCCACTCAGTGAGGACGGTCACTGACTCCATGGTCGGCATCAGGGTTCACGCCCAGCATTTGCACAGACGCAGAATGTATCTCATTTTGTGCACAGGAGTCAGAGAACTTTGGCAAAGCAGAAGACAAACTTACAGCTAAGAAGTCTTGGCACTGAGTTTAGATCACATCTACTCAGCACAAATCTTCTGTTTTAGGTTGAAAATGGTTTCAAAAGATTTATTTTCATCAACTTATTAGTTGCAGTATAACATTTAGCCAGATAAGTGAACAAATCAAAAGGATTGAGCCTGATGAGTTGTCACAAAGTGAACACACATGCTGACCCACCCCTCAGACCCAGAGCCAGGATAGAAGTAGCTCAGAAGAGCCCCTTCTAGGCCCTCTCCACTTCCTCTGCCTTCCTTCCTGCAGAGGAGGCTGCTGCCTGGCTTGAAGAGCAGGCTGTGGTATTTTTTGAGTGTTATATTTTTCCTTGTTTTGCCTGGTTTGAAAACCTCACATAAATGCAATCTACAGTATTCATTTTACTCTGTCCATTCTGTCTAGTTAATATTATGCTTGTGTTATTCATCAGTGTGGGTGCATGCATCCCAATGATTTCTTTTCATTACCAGTATGCCTTTGTGTGCATGTGTGTGTGTGTGTGTGTGTGTGTGGTGTGTGCATTTACTGAGATTTATGTATTAATGCTGTGAAGGTGGAGATTGGGTTTCTGGTTCTGAATACTATAAGAAGGCCAAAGGCGTACCTCTGTCTTTTAGGGTTTCCATTTCCTGGGGTGTGTAACTAGGGAAATTGATTGCAAGGTCACTCAGTGTGTGTGGCCAGCTTTTGTGGATACTGCCAAGCAGTTTTCCAAAGAAAATCTACTTATACTCTTCCCAGCAGTGGATGAGTGTGCTTGATGGAAGTCCTTGCTTACACCAAGGACACAAAGATGCCCCTCCCGTGCTACTTTCTGGACTCATGTCCCTGCAATATAGTAGCGGCTACCTAAATTTAAATTTCCTACATGCCCTCTGAAAGCCATGCAAATCACCAAGCACAGCAAGTAAAGCAGCACATAGCTCGTGCCTACAGTATTATTAGAGAATAAGACAAACTTCAGTTTGCAGGTAAATAGAAGCATAACCATCCTAATATAACAAGGCATACTCTAGAAGCATATGCCAGTGAAGAGAGTCATGGGAAAATCAAGAAGAGAAAAGAGGACCCAACAGGGACCTTGCAAGGACTGACCATGGATAACACATCCACTCACCTCTGGGTTCCAGGACCATGGATTCTGAGCTTGGGTCTGGGAATGGTGGCTTGTAGCACTGGCCACTGCAGAGTCACACATTGGGAAAGCCTGGGGTACTTAGGATGGCCTGTTCTGCTTCTGGCAAGAGGAAGGACACTTACAAGGGTTGAAGCGTCCCTGAGGTTTACCACGAAGGGAAACAAAACAAGCAATTGGTAGAAATAGTAATTACAGAAACAAAACTGACCAACTTAACCATCAATAGAAATACATGTGGTTGTTGCTTCTTCAATATCCAAACATAAATTGAGGGAAAAAAACCCACAGACATCATCTATATAAACCCTATCATCCATTAGGAAAAAAAAAAATCTAAGGAAAATATTGCTCCCCAAATAGCAGGGAAAGCATATAATTTAGAACTAAGTAATTACCAGAAGAAACAGTCAAGTAGTAAAACTGGTTGCATTCGGAAAGCCTCACTTGCCTAAAATCAGATTCCTGACTCTTGTTTATCCTTGTTTATGCCTTAATTTTACTAGAGCACATTCTTCCATAGCTCCCTCAGCAAAGGTGAGTGCAAGCTGTTGTTAGCCCTCGCTTCCTGAAATGATTTTAGTGTACTCTCACATTTGATGGTTTTGCCGGACATAGAATTTTGTGTGGACAATAATTTTCCTTCAGAAATTTGAAGACAAGGTTTCACTGTTTTACAACATTTGCTGTTGAAAGATCAGAAGCCACTTCATTCCTATTCTCTTTTATGACTCTTTCTATCTGTAGATTATTTCAAGTTCTCTTTTTCACGGATGCACTAACATTTCAGGACTGTGCATTTTGGTTTGGGTTACTTTTTAGTGATTATTGTAAGTTTCTTCAATATGAAAATTCATATTTCAAAAGTAGTGTGGATTTTCTTTGTTTTTTTCCTTTGGTGATTATACCATTTAACCAGTTCTATCTTGATGTTAGAATTCCTAGATTAATCCTTGAGCCTTATTTTTTCCTGATATTTTCTTTTTGTCTATTTATTCCCTTTTTCAGAGTTCTCAACTCTAGCATCACATTTAATTTTTAAATTTCAGTTCAAGCTTTTAATTTTCCAGAGTTCATTCATTTCTCTCTTTTTTTCCTATCTTCTACAAACACATTCTGTTCTCAAGGTAAGGATGCTATGTTTTCCCTTATTTCTGGGCGAAAGATTTATACGATCTGAAGAGAAACCAGAGTATTTCCCTTATTTCTGAAAAATGCATTTCACATGCTTGAAACTTTTCATCTAGCTCTGCACTGCCTGTTTTCTCCAGTTTGCTTGTGTACATTCCCGTGATTGGCTTTTATGCTTCCATGCTGGAGGCCCTTAGTGTCAGTGGTTCTTGTCCTTCACCCACGTGTCCTGTGGGACACCGCCACACTAACACAAGGTTCAGGTGTGTGGAAGGGCTTGCTGACTCCAGGGTGGTTTCCCCGAGGCTGAGAGAAGCCAGTTGACTGCTACTATTCAGGCATCCCACAGTGGGCTTTCCTTCTGGGGACATAAACATAGCTGTCAATGTTTTAGAAACCACACTGGGGAAGAAAACTGTTAAGAATTTTGATTTTCAATTAAATTCTGATTCTCATCTGTGACTCCCTCTGAGCCTGATCCACACTCAAGGCCCAGACTCTCCACCTTGCTGGAGAGAGGGGTCTCAGGTCGTGCTCAGTAGAGGAATGGATTTGGGGGTCTGACCTTGCCTCTGTCCGGCCTTTCTGCACTCCTCTTGATTTTGGTTCTGTAGTTTCCGAGCATTACTCGTGGGGCACAGTGCCTCTCAGAGGGTTCTGCAGGAGAATCAGGTCGCTTCTCTGGGGTCTTTAGCTTCAGTCTCCCACCATTTTCTTGTCCATCCAAACTGCCTTGATGTCTCTTTGCTAAGGTCTCTTGTCTTCTGCTGGTCTTGTCACCAAAGCCTGGCTTTGGTTGTTCCTCTCCTGAAATTTTGGTGTAGTTTGGACGGGAGAGGGAAAGAGATGATTAGGGTTGATAAACTGTACTTGGCCAGTGGCCTGGGAAGAGAGGACCCCGTCATCGAGCAGACAGACTCAGGGAGGACCAGTCATGTCAAAGAACAATGGCTTTGCACTTTGGAGCTCTGTTCTCAGTACCCCTGCTGTCCCTGCCCTTCTGTCCTGGGTTAGCTCCTTCAAACCCCTGCCCACATGTCTCTCTCTGTATTAATCAGCAGGGCTGGGGTGGACTGCAGCCACAGTCGGCTCCTGAATCTCAGTGATGTACACAACCAAGGCTAATTTCTCACTCTGTGTGCACATTCTGGGTGGCCAGCAGTGAGACTCTCTGTCACTCTCCCTATCCTAGATAGCAGGAGGGTACACCTTGGTTACCATGGCAATGCAAGTCACATATGCATGGCCCACTTGAGTGGCAGCAGACAAGTGTGATCCTGCCATGTGTTCAGTCCAGTGAGAATATCTGTGAAAGGCATAATCGGTATCATGACCCTAACATCATGAGTAGAGATAGGCTGCTGCAAGGTCTTTCGTGTACATCCCATTCACAACACTCAGGATACTGGAGCTGACCTTTGCAGGTCTCCTGGACAGGAGCGCCTTGAGGGCAGCGACTCAGTATCAGCTATGTCTCAACTGCAGGTCCTGGAGCAGAGGCCAGAGGAGGGCAGGTGCTTGAACGTACTACTGAAAAAAGTATTTTTTAAACTTTCTCAAACTTTTCCTTATCTGTTATTCTTGCAATGTGTATTTGTAGCCTCAAATAAATCAGTCCTTCTTCTCCTGAACTTCAGGAAGAAATGGACATAGTTTGTGAAGTAATTCGGACTCCAGGAATCCAAGGACAGCCAAGGAAGTCTCACTGCAGCCCACTGCTCAGATGCCTAGGACAGTCACAAAATGGAATCTTACTCAACCGTGAGCATACTGTGAGCTTGCTGCCTGGAGACGGGGAAAGCACGGGCCACAGGCGTGCACCAGCTTCTGCCTTGTGCATTGCAATCCTTTTATTTTAAAAAGCCCTTGGCGTATGCTGGCCTCAGTCCTTGGGTTGAGCACTTGCGTCAGTATTTATGTCAGTACATGCTGATCTTTGTATTGTAACAAACCTTTGCTCTTTGCTAAGTATAAATGCACAAATTCTTATTTCCTAGAAGTGCGAGGACATTCCAGAGGTGTACAACCTGTATAACTTTCTCCCTTAGTTTGCTGTTTTCGCAGCCAGAAGTAACAGATGGGCGTGATGAATGGATTCTATTAACGATGGTAAATTTTTAACAAGGAAACCTCCCTTCCCTTCAGTCCACTCCCTTAATCTCCTTATCAAATTAGTACCTTTATTTTCCCAACAGAAATGGTATGCCTCCCCTCTGGTTCATATGTAGTTCAGGCCATGGTGCAATTTTAACTTACTTCTCAGTGTTCTGGAGAATTGAGCATCACATAATGGATTTGCGCAGTTATCTATGGGACATATGTGTTGGTGGAGATGAAAAAGCTGAGAATAACGTTTCTGATCCCTTGATCTACATCCCCTACCATAACATTGTAATGCAGCACAAAGGATAGATTCGGAGGGGTGAATTCTAAATTACATCTCCCATCTAGCGTTGGAGGAAACCGAAAGAGATTGGACCAGAAGGAATTATTTCGCAGCCCACAGGCCGTGTGACTTGGCCCCCCAAACTGGAAAGGGCTCCCTAAATTTGGTGAGAGGTCTGCAGTGCTCTTCCTTTTCTCATAAATATTGCTTTGATTTTAAACTTGCTGTTACAGATGTCTGTCTATCTATCTATCAAAGGAGGGAGAGCACAGGAACTATTTTAAATATCTAGAAATAGTAATCAGTTCCTTTTATTTTCCATTCATTTATATCCTTTCTCTTCACGCTTTATATGCATACGTGTGGACACAAATGTAAGCAAAGGAGTTGAACTATAGTACCGTTTTAAATTCACTTTTAAAGTTGAACAGCGTATCCTAAACATTTTCCACTAAATTGAAAAATCAATTTAAACGTTTGATGATTACTTCATCATAGGATACAGATTATTTAAATATATTTCTACCTTGCATATACAGAGATCACCTTTATTTTACTTTTCTAATTTAAGAGGCAACACGCTTCCTTGCATGTGAATACTTTTGTTCTTTTCTGACCTGTGCTGAGCATAATTTACATACAGCGCAATTTAGATTTTAAGTGTCTGACTATGTTTCAAGGCTCAGCTGCCCTGCCTAAAATCTGTAGTATTTTGCATTCTGCTAGCAGTAGCCTGTCCATTTCCCCAAACACACAACAATTGTCATTTTAATTCAATCCTTGTGATTCACTTCTATGGATTTTAGTATAGTTGGAACTTCTTAATAAATAAATTCTTAGTTACAAAAGTGATACATGGTAATTACAAAGTGTGAAAACATTAAGACTTTGAACTAGGATATTCATCTTTTTTTGCCAGTGGTGGTATTGGGAACTGAACCCAGGGCCTGAGCACTGAGCTACACCTCCAGCCCTCTGAATATTTTAACTTTTGAAACAGGTTCTCCCAAAGTTACTAAACTTCACAGGAGGGGCTCACACTTGCCATCCTCCTTCCTTAGCCTCCCAGACTGCTGAGATTGCAGGTGTGATATTCAACTTTTACATAAATGTGGCTGTGGTGGATTGACAGCTGGTGATCAGCTTGTAACACCCAATTGTCAGTGTGGTTCTGGGTGTGAGAGACCCACCTGAGGATTGTTGCCAGGAGCATAAAAAAGGAGAACAGGAGAAGAAAGAAAAAGCTGTTAGGGAGTTGTTGGTCCTCCTGGGGCTGTTGGTTCTCCCGGAGGAGCTTGTCATACTGGCTTTCCTGACAAACTCAGTTGTTCTCACTGTGAGAGGAACTCAGGACTTTGTTGTTGCTAAAAGTGGCTGTGGTACTTTTTGGGGGAGCTCTGATCTCTACTTTGAGTGTACCCCTGACTACAAAAATGGCCTATGATTTTGCACTCCTAAGTTAATCATAGATTAACACCGTGAGGTGCCCTGCATTTTCTCCAAAGTGCACGTTTAAATTTTGCCTTCTGGATCTAAAGGAATTTATTAAGCCCATTTCTCCTAAACAGAGACAATTCTTTCATGAAGAATCCTGGTGCCAGGTGTCAACATCGTAATTTATGTCACCAGACTATGTTTTCTATTGGTGCTTCAGACACTAGTCCTTGAAAGATGGGATATTGCTCATAGAGTTGGGAGTTTAGGGCCCTATCCCATTCCAGTCCAGACAGGCAAAGTTAGCACCACATTTTTCATAATAATTGTCGTGTGTATCATATTGCATGAGTGTGGTGCAGTTTACCCATTGGCCCATGGGTGGACATGGCAGTTGTTTCAAATACTCCTTTTGACAGACAGTGCTCTAAAGCACATCCTTCTGGGGGGCACCAGGGGAGACGCAGGAGCATAGAGCATCCCCTCACAGCATCCCAGAAGAAGCAAATGTCCTCAGAGAACTCGTCCCCCTTACACGACCTCCTCCTTTCCATCCCACACCGGACCGAGCTCTCCTCCTGTCTCTACATCTTTACCAACCTTGGCCATTGTCCTATTTTAATTCTACAGACCTTAAAGTTTTACTTCCCACACTGATTTTTTGAATCTATCTGGAATGTAGCATGGAGTAAGTTGTTGGAGATACTTAATTTGTTCTTCCATACGGGACGGATAAGTTCCTGGTATACACACTTCACCCTCAAGCCTTTCTGCCTCGCTGTCAACATGGAGCTTTGGCAGCATAAATCCCCACGGACCAGCTTCCAGGGGCTCAGCTCTGTGTTCTAGGTCTGCTGGTTCATCTCTTCGTGGACATCCTCCCATTCTAATCACCATCCACGCCCCACAACACGGAGCCCGTCCCCTCCGTTCTTAGCCTTTTACTTTTCCTGTGGATTTGATGATTAAAAACCACAAAATTTCATTAACAGTCCTCTGAGATTTTGACAGGGATGCCATGAACTTCATAAGTCAGTTTACAGAGATTTGATATCTTCTTAGAGTTATCTCTCCACTTGCAAACCCAGAATGTGTTTCACTTTATTCAGTTTTTTAAAAATTCTATTGTAATTTTTTCAGTAAAAGTCACATTCATATTTTGTAATATTTATTCCCAGATTCTTATAAGTTTGCTGTATTATCGCAGAAACTTTTATAACTACATTTTGAATTTATCATTGCTGGAAATAGAAGTGAAATTTCTTTCCCATCCTTTTCTCTTTTTATCTTATTCACTTTGTGTTTTATTTTTCTCTTCTTCCAGGAATAGGGGGTATTTTTTTCTTATTTTATACTCCCTACAGTTCCAGTACAATACAAATTAGAGGCAATGGTAACAGTGGCTTTTATTTTGTTTTTCATTTAAAGTAAGAGCTTCTCATGTTTAACTATTGAAACAAGGTGACTTCTAACTGCTCTATTGGTGGGGTTTTTTTTAAACAAGTTCAGAATGTTCTCTTCTCCTACTAGTTCGCTAACAGTTGTTACTTGGTCATACATAAATGTTACATTTAATTGAATACTTTTTTCGTATCTATAGAGAAGACCATATGTTTTCTTTATAAACCCGGCAATCTAATGAGATACATTAATAAATTTTTATACATTTACCTTTGTTACTCATCCTTTTTGGATAGGATAAAATACTTTCTAGTTCCTTCTTTTGTGTCTTTCATTTTACGTTTAGTATTTTTCATCTTGCAATAATTTAAGAGAATTTGTTCTAAGTTCTCCTATGGACTAACTTCATAGCTTTTGCCAATATCAATAGATGATATTAAAGCGAAAAACCTCCTTCTATTCTACTTCCATTTTTCCGATCTGCAGCATATCATGTGGCCTCCTCACTTGTTCGCGGATGCACATAGGTCACTTCCCGGTCCTTCATCCACACCGACATACTGGGCACTGTGTTTCTGTTCCCAGTTCAATCCACCTGTTCCCCCAAATGACAGCACCTGTCCTACCCTTTCAAAACCCTACAGTTCTGATTCTCTACTTCCTGTTGCTAAAGGTCTACAAAAACCCCAGCCCACCGGAGGGAGGGGCCTGGCTTTCTTTGTTGTTGGGGGCAAGCGTAGCCAGGACCACGGGTCTAAAATAAAGCTGTTCACTGCCTCCAAATCCTGGCTGTTATTTCAGCGTTCTGCTTGCCATAGCATCTGGTGTGTTGGCCAGGAAACAAACCTGGGTCAACTGCTTGGACGACAGCTATGCTTACCACAATGGAGGGGAATTAAAATTTTAAGTAAAGGCCTGCCAAGAATGTCCGCCAAAACCAAGTGCACGTACTGGGGCAGGCATGATCATAGAACACTTCTTCCTTTCTGTGACCCTTGTCTTTACTGCCTTTGTGTAACTGATGATAGCCTTGCAATGTAATTTGAAACTGATGATGCCCTTGCAATGTAACTTGAGATGTTTAAGCTCCCTTGGCAACCGATGATGTCACTCTACCCTCCAGTAATAACGTAGCATATCTGCTGCTGTACCTCCCACTTGCTCTCCCCTTAGAATCTCTAAAATCACATTGGGTGGAGTACTGACTCTTTGGGAGTGATCCCAGTCCAGCCCACCAATATAATAAGATTACTCTCTCCTAGTCCTCCTCGGTGCTGTGTCTTTCTGCGTTCAGTCTGTTTTATTGGAGCAGCATGACAGTTTTTAATAATTCTACCAAAGCACTATGTCAAAACAGTTGTAATAGACTAAGTGATGCAAATATTGCTACTTATTATACTTCTTTCTTTTATTAGTAAGCATAGGATTTTTAGTCTCTTCATTGTATCATTACTTTAAAATTTTACCTTATCATCTTTTCTTGAAAATTGTCAGTTTGCAGTGTCTCACAAGCATATTATATAGAAGTTTACCTTTAGTCCTACACTTCAATGCTTACACTAGCCTTTCCTTTTTAAAAAAACAATTAACTTTTTAAATTGACAAGTGCAGATTGTATGGGCTTATGGTGTGCAGCACAGTGCTTTGAGATATGTGTATGTTGTGGAACGGCTAAGCCATTATTAACATATCTACTCACATTGTTACAGCGAGGACACTAAACCCACCCCCTGGTGAGCCTTTAGTTATGCCATACAATGTTCTTACCTGTACTTATTGTCTGTGCTATGGATCATCTGAACTTGTTCCTCTTGTTTAACTGAAGTTACATCTTTTGACCAATATTTCAACAACTTTCCTCTCACCCCTAAGTCCAGACCCCCAGAAATCACTATTCTGCTATTTGCTTTTTCAGCTTGGCTTTTTAGGTTCCGTAACATAGTCTGTTTGTGTTCTTTGTGTTCATTGTCTCTTTGTGTTTCAATCATTTTTAGTACAGTTTATTGGGTTTTTTTTTTTTCAGAAGAAGCTTGTTGGATTTTTGATAATAACTTTTCATGGAATTTATATGTAATGTACAATTTCATTGGGTACAAAAATCAGGGCTCATGTTTTCTCCTAAAATCCTAAGGAATTTCCTTAGTGACAGAGTTGGCTTATAGAGTGAAGTCTATTGCTGTATTGCTTAATATTTCTCTTCCTTCAAGTTATTTGTGCATATTCAATTACTGCATGCAAATCTCTTCAAATTAAAGAAATAACTACAATTAATTACAAGTCAGACTAAGAGATATAAAAGAAAATAATCACTGCTAATACAGTTAAGGAAATGACAGGCAAGTTTGAAGATTTGTATAAATTAAAGTACAAAAACAACAGGGATAGTTATGGATAAAAATGCTAAAATATCCCCCAATTTAAAGACATGTTTAAAAAGAAACTTACCTGAAATAAAAACACTCTGGACTCTTATATGTCCGATGGACACCTGGCGTTTCAGGAAAAGCGAGTGCTGAGAGATGAAAGCTAGTCTAATGAGGCCGCTAAATTTCAAGAACAAAGAAAATGAGGATAATAACGTGACTTTCAGCCCGTATGAGGCGCTATTAGGCAGAGTGTGTGTGTGTAACACATGTCATATCATGACAAGAACCACACGGGAATAACCAAGTGTCCCAGACGAAAACGATATGACCCATGGGTGCCCATTCCAGTTCCTCCTTCCACCTCAGAACACTCCCAAGGAGGACTGATTCAGAAGTGCCAAGGAGAAAGGACGTGTCACCCAGCATACTTCTTTTCATGCAGTCACATTGCCTTCAAAAAGGAAGACAATGTGTAGACATTCCTGAACGTGAGACTAGGGGCTTCCAGATCCACACGGTACTCCCGAAAAACCCAGCTGACCAAACACTGACTCTATGCAAGCAGCTTAGTTGATGGACTATTAGCGCTCGGGAAGCAGCCTGTACATGAATGCAGAGTCAGAACTGAGCAGATTTTATAAAATCAAAATGCAATATGAACAAATAATGATGGGGCTACCACAGTCTGGGGGGCGCGGGGAGTCGGGGAGGAGGGAGGCCAGGTGCAGCATTCGCCATGTCTTCTCTCGTTAGATCAGTTTGCAGCTCATCGTGATTACACTCTTTGTGCAGAGTTAAAGCGAGAAGCTGAAATGAGGGACACAACACAGCGATCCTTGTGTCAATGATCATCTTTTTTTCTTCATTTTCTAATGGTCCTTTAGAAATCAGTGTGCCCTCTCACAGTGAAGAGGCAAAAAAAAAAAAAAAATGCTTGTCTGAAATTCATCAGTTCCCTAAAATGCAATGTAAGGCATTTTTAGTAAATAAATTATAACATGATCCAGTTTTTATACAACTGTCTCTCCATCTGTCTATTCAAGGGGTGGCCGGCTGTGACATTTCTGGAATCGTGCTCAGCACTTCTTCCCCTTGGTGATTGTTTGGATCATCTACATAAAGCTGCAATGTCTTCTTGTTTTCAGAATAGTAAAGACGTTTCCCCAAACTCAATAGAAAGCCCCTTTCCTCTCCTTGCTTCCACCTCACACGCTCCTCAGCAAAGATGTGACCGTCACCACCTTTTCTTTCTGTCCTCTGCTGAGTGTCAGTGGTGTACAGCTGTCCCTTTGTACAGCGGCATTGCCAAGCACACAATGCTCAGAAACTTGCTTTCCCCAAAGGCTGCTCCTTTTACTGTCCTAACACCTCCCCTGCGCCTACCATGTCTGCTTTATTACTCAGGAAGTGCTAATGTCCCCTGGGCTCTGCAGAACATCTCAGCTCTGCCTGCTTCTCCGCAGTCTGGCTGCTCACACTCCTGTGCAGTGCTCTGATTTTTCCCGGAATAACTCACCATTTTGATATCATTCTTCTTTTCCACAAATTCCTCTGGATCATTCTCAGATACTTATTTTCCCTCCTGTGATTTACTATCATTTTGAGGAATTCCAAAGTATCCTATTAGTATCTTACCTCTATTTCATGGAATCTATAGCCTAATTTAGGGGAATTTATTTCCTTACACAACTGAGTCTCCCTTTCCAAAGATAAGATATGTTATCTCATTTACTCACAGAAAATATCCCTCAGTGGCAATTATGTCTTTCAGCAGAATAAAATGTTGTCTTCATCTAAGTTCTGAAGTTGTCTCACAAAATTTAACCCATCCTACTTAAATGGTATTGCCTCTCAAATGGGAATACGCCACTCTATTCTGTAAGTTTTATTTTTCAAATAAAGAAAGCTTCTGACCTTTACATATTAAGTTTAAAACCACACCAACCTCTGAATTTTGCTATCAATTCTAATAATTTCTTGATTATTTTGGTGGCTTTAGATATATAATTTTACATCTCCAAATTATCTCTTATCTGATTGCTTTGGCTGCTATTTCCAAAACAATATTAAATAACACAGTGAATGTAAGTATTCTTTTCACTATCCTGACTTTGATTAGAATAGCTTTATTGTGTCATCGTTAAGCATATCAATGATTTTTGTTGTGAGATGGTAAAAAGCATATTCAAGACTTGCAATGAATTCTTACATAACACCAATTATGCGTGTGTGTGCGTGCGTGTGTGTGTGTGTGTGTGTGTGTGTGTGTGTGTGAAATCAAGATATACTGAATTTCGGCAGAGGTGTCCTTCAGCATGTATTAGACTGGTCATGTTATTTTCTTCCTTCAGCTGGTAAATTGATTAACAGGTCTGCATGCCACTTAGCTGGAGTTGATGACCTATTTTTAAATCCTTGCAGAAGGAAGGCTGTGCCTGTGCAGCACTGGGTGATACGGACTCTGAGGTCTGTACTCAGGTCTCAGATGGGCAGCTTTTCTCCACTGGTTTATCCCTTAGGTGGCAGGGACATTTCGTGGATGCTGAAGTGTGCAGAGGTGGAACCTAGGGTTGAGGGTGCTGTTCATGTGCATGCCAATACCTCAGGCCCTGTTTGTTTATCTGTATGGCTTGCTGGGCATGGCCCCCATGCATAGAGGAGCCCCACTTGGTCTGAGCCTTAGCACAATACACCTTACTGCCCCTCCCCATTTATGTGCCTGGTCTCCCTGGTTAGATGCTGGTCTGCAGCCCCTGGGCTGTGTTCCTTCTTTCTGCAGGCTGGACATGAGGTCCAGGCTGGAGTCTCTCTTTCCTTTTTTTTTTTTTTTTTTCCGGGACCGGGGATCGAACTCAGGGCCCTAGTGCTCAGCGGCAAGCACTTAGCCCACTGAGCTGTACCTCCAGCCCGAGTCTCTCTTTCCTTTACCCATCCCTCCTGCCCCTCACCTAACAAAACTTGGCCAGATCCACAACTGAGCACCCTCTGCCACCTCTAGGCCATCTGTCTTCCTCCAGGTCTATATGCACGGGTCACTCAGTGGTGATGTTGAGAGAGGGTGGTAGATGAGTCACCCCAAATCACCATGGGTTTATTCAGAAAAATCTCGAAGTTTTGAAAAGACAGAGGTGAGGGTGATAGCCTACGTGCTGCACATTTATATGAAAAGCCCCCTTGGTGAAAGGATGAAACTCAGGTGACTTAACAAGAGAGACCTACAGGGAGAAAAGGCCACCAACACAAGGTACAGACCCCCTCTTGGATCTCAGGCATTCCTTTTGAGAAAGAAGGCTGGTCCCAGGGAACTTGTCTCTGCCAGGTTCTCACAGGCCAGGGACCCTGCAGCCCAGCTCTCTCCTAAGGCCCAGGCATACCCTGTATCCTGCTTGGAGGACGGGTCCTCATTTCTCCTTGTTGTAACCACTTGAGCACCAGACTCTGTGCCTCCCAAGAAAACAGTCAGGGAACCTGGTATACAAATCTTAATTATGAGAAAGTCTGCATTATTTAGCCCCAATGTCCATCTCTAGCATAACCTGGAGGCCAGCAATAGCAGTGGAGTCAACACAGATTATATCTTATTTTCTTTCTGTATTTTTGCTTTTAAAAAAATACAAGGGGCAATAGAAAACTACAGTGAATGTTTACATTTTAAAACATTATTATGAAAAAGGCATATTGCCATCAGCCTCAAAATCTTCCTTCAACCACTCTTAGCCCTTTGTTCTTGACACTTTCTGAAGTGGTTCTGGAAGAGCTGTGTCGTGAATGTCTTCACAAGGTGGGGTCAAAACTCTGAGTGTTGCTACCAAGCACCCTCCGATGGAAAGGTAGGCTTGTGAAAACAGGCACTGTGTCATCTTCCACTTTATTCTCTGGACCCAGTGCCATTTGATTTCTGGCTCATTGCCAAAGTCAAAATTACTATGAAAATAAATGTTTTCAATGGGTACAGTACAGTGAAGCAGCCACAGTAGCACAAGTAAAGACATTCATGAAAGAGGACTTCCAGAGCTGCTTCAGAAAATGGCAGGCTCAATGGGCTAAGTGAAGAAGGGGAAAGATTCTGAGGAGGTTTAATGGCAATGACTGTTAGTGTAATGAATTTACAGTTTAAACAATGACTGTTCAGGGTGTGGTAGCTCATGCTTATAATTCCAGCACTCAGGAGGCTGAGGCAGAAGGATTGCCATAAGTTCGAAGGCATCCTGAGCTACATGGTGTGTTCTAAGCCATTGTGAACTATATAACAAAACCACTATGTTTTGATCACATCACATACTTTCACACGTTATTATAATTCACCTTCATGAGTATATAGTTCAAATTACATAATTCCAGTTTTTCAGGTGGAGCTCTGTGGCCTTGAAGAGGTCAGAGCTAGTTTATCTCCTGATTTAGGACAGTGGGCTGAGGTTAACAGGGGGCCACTGGAATACCTAAAATGCATCAACCCCAGAAGAGCAGTGACCACCCCAGGTATGTTTCAAGATCTCGAGAATGTGAGCGTATTCCTTCAGACTGAGCCCTGCTACAGCCAGATGGAATGCATGACATTCGCTTTCCGTGGATCTAAGCCTCTACTTCTGTGGTGCAGCCTCAGGAAATAGGAGGGAGCTGGGGGAAGTCAGATCTAAAGGAACACCAAGAGTCCATAAAGAATAATTACAACCACGAGCTCGGGGAAGAGGAAGCAGGCTCGGGAGTCTGATAAACAGGATTTTATTAACTTGTTAACCTTGCTGGCCTATCTCAGAGGCTCAAAGGGAGGCTTTGGGCCCAGCAGTGACTGTGACCCGTGGGGTCCGACAGACACAAGATAGGACCAGTGGCCTGTGTTTATACAGGGAAGGAAAGTGCAGATGCCCAGTTTGTGATCTTGTCTCTATTTTTGGAGGACATTTTCTGGAAGGACATCATCTGGAAACATAAAAACAATGAATTTTCATCCCTAGTCATGCTGGAGATGAAAGACACGATTTTTTGAAAAGCATAAAGCAAAATGAAGTGAAATGCATTTCTTCCCTCCATGAGAGGATTAAGCCATGTTTGGTGAATATAATTTTGGACCTGGAAATCAGTGATGTCTGGATTTTCCTACCCCTGTGGCAGCTATAGCTGTGAAGGAGGCAGGGGCCATATGGTATCTTCAGAATGGCGAGCCTGCACCCCCCCCCCACTGTAAACCAGCACCTGTCCACAGCAGGCAGCACAGCGTCGGGGTCAGGGCCTCGGTTTCCCTCTCAGAGGCTTGAGCAGGTACCATCCTGAAAGCCGTGGCCCACTGAGTCATTCCACCTCTGTGACCCAGCGGGCAGAGTCTTGGCTGCAGAGAGATGTTCCCACACTGATGGGTCCAGTGTGCCCATCAGGGCCCCCCTAGTGCACGTGGTGGCTCGGGAGCCAGCGTGGCGGGCACTGGTGCACACAGTGAGGCTCTTCTTGAAGTGGCTTTGAGGGTCACTGAGCTCTAAGCCCCCCAAGGGATACCCATGTCTGGGGTAAATGCAAAATCCTTACAATACCTCTGTGCCCCATGTGTCCTAAGGTCCTTCTCCCCTGTGGCCTCAGACCATCCTCACCCCCTCTGTGTCACTCTTCTCCTGGGCCAGCCTTGGCACACATGCCCGCAGGCAACTCGCCACCACCCTCAGATCTCTGCTTGGTCA
Source organism: Dinomys branickii (assembly GCA_004027595.1). Lineage (NCBI taxonomy): Eukaryota > Metazoa > Chordata > Mammalia > Rodentia > Dinomyidae > Dinomys > Dinomys branickii. Next base: position 35,601 of record PVLD010002737.1, on the reverse strand, counting down.
CCCAGTCACCCCCACGAGGCCTCAGACTGGTGATTTCTGGCTGATTCTCCTCACTTGTGCTCTATTTTTTCATCGAATCAAAGGACATGTCGCCCTGTGGCTTACGACAGTGGCCTATTTCCTGTCCCAAGTCTGTCTGCTGCTTGTTTCCCCACAGAGGGCGAGTGCCTTACAGGTAGGGGCTCGTCCACTCACTAACACCTGGCTTGAAGCACAAGTCACAAGCACGTTCCCATCAAGCATGGCCTTTTGTGTAAGTCCTGCTGCCCCTGCCCTTCCTTTCCAACAAGGGGACACCAGGGCTGATTCAAATGCCTTTATTGTATGGCCCTGGGTGTGGCTTCATTAACACCCCCCCCACACACACTCTGCCCCTGACAGAATTTCAGGCGTGAGCAGAACTGGCATCTTCCGGCCACACTTGTTGGTGACCAAACAGTGGGCTGTCAGCTGTGATTCACGGGGCCTGGAACCAGGCCGGACAGAGAGGAGCCCAGAGCTAGGCCTCCCGGCCTTGACTCTGAATGTCCTGGCTCCAGTCTGGCCACAGTGGACAGTGGCTGCACCTCTAAGGAGGTGACCGGCATATAAATACGTGAGAGGGTTTTGTCCAAAGGCCTCTGCAGAAGAACAGGGCGGAGAGGAGCCACCAGCCATCGGCTCTGCAGGAAACACGCTCCACACTTTCCTGTCTGATCAAGAGCCCTCGGGCCCTCTGAGAGCGCGGGCTCTGTTTTCTCCACCCGTCTGTCTGTCTTCCTTCACTTGCGGAATGCATTTGTTTATTTTTTCTCTTAGTTAACAGGGAAGTTACATAAAGACGTAGGAATTTCGGGATCGAAAAAGAAAACCTATTCAGTGAAAGCTAACAAGTGCCTCGGGGCTGTCGCAGTGTCATTTATCTGGAAGCCTGGACCAGAGGGGAAATGGCAGCCCTGCAGAGTGAATGATAACCTCAGGTTAGCATAGCATAAACTGTGCACATCGCTGTTTCCACGGCAACCTGAATGAACCTTTGTCTGGCTGACACTGGGAGCCAAAGCCGAGGCTGTGTGACGGCAGGGGCGCTCAGAAGTTGTGTGTTGTCCAGATGTCTGTGTGGCCCTTGCCTGTGAAAGAGACTTGCTTGGGACCTGGAAGGGCACAGCTCCTCTACCTCAGGTTCATGCAGTGCAATCTCGCACTCTGCTGTTTAGCAAGTTGAGAAATATTCTTTCAGCAAATAGACAATGTAAAAAAGAATGAACCACTTTTGTATCAGCAGCAAAACTTTTATTTCATGCCTGCTTTGAGCAAAAATTTTATATATGTGTGTATATATATACATATATGTGTATATATATATATAATTGTGTGTGTGTGTGTGTGTGTGTATATATATATATATATATATATATATATATAGTACAATCCTGGGGTCTGCATGGTAAATTTGCTTTTATTCTTGGTAAATTAACACATTGGTGGACTGCTATGTTTTTACTATTTTGAACAAGATCCCCAAAAAACGAATATTCAATGATTTCCACATGTTCACCTCCAGAAATATGTACCAAAAGAAACTATTTGTGTACAAGGATGTTCAGTGAGGTCTTATTTACCACAGTGAGAACAATGAAAACAACTGAAATAACCTATAGCAGACAAATGATCAAATAAAGAATGCCACAACCCATAAGAATTATACCCTCACAGACTATTAAAATCTAATGAAATGTAAAAGGAATATAGCACAATAAAGCTAGGCATTATTTCTGAACTGTATGCTTATAGATGATTTTTTATTTCATTCTATACTTTTTCTGTTTTCTGATTATTTTTCACAGAATTCATATATTTTATTTTCAGAGAAAATAATCAGTGCCATCCTTGCACACATGAACTCAGCCCTGAGTAATAAAGTAGGTGGATCTTCCATGGGGCTTCGCTGAGTCTGGTACTGGAGAACAATTTAAATAAATGACGGTGAGAGTCTCGAGCACCCGTGGGAAAGCGCCCAGCCCGGCACACAGTGTAGCTCTGCCCTTGGGCCCATGATGTTCCTTGACAGCAAATCTCCTTAACCCACATCACGGCGCCCTGGCACCTTTAAGGGCCAGGAAGCCGCATTTTCTTTGTATCCCAGAGACCCAACTTTTCTCTTCTGTCCCTTGTCGTGTCCTGAGATTCCCTCGCGTTTCTTTCCTCCTCCTCTGTCAGGAGACCTCACATAAACCCACCAGGGCTTGCTGATGACATGGAACCGCTGGCATTTGAGTTCTGGCCCGTAGCTTACTTTCAGTGAGCAAAAATAATGCCTTAGACCCTCAGAGGCTCCGGCAAACATAAACCATGTCTCTGAGAAACAGCTGTTTGATTAATGCAGCCAATTTCCAGCAAACAACTTCAAAATTCTATGCAAAAGAAAAGCCAATAAAAATGCCTATCTGGTTTGCCAGGCCCAGCCAGATGTAGCATCCAGGAGGCGGCAGTGCCCTGATGGAGTCCTGCTCCTGATGACCTCTGTGTCCCACCAGTCACAGTGCACACCATGGTTCCTGTCCGGCACAGCAAAGACTCCATTTCCTCACCTACCTTCACTTGGGGACGGTCCATGAACCAGCACAATGAACAAGCCCAGGAAAGTCAGTGATGCACAGCATGAAATGTAATCTGTGTGTCCTATAGATTTATTACAGAGGAGGAGCTCAAGAACATGAGCCCCATGCAAAGATACCAGGAAACTGGACGGTCACCACCTGTCTCCCCGGGAAATGGGTCTTGTGTCCTCAGAATGTCTTGGCTACCTGGCACAGAGGAGAGGCCATTCAGATAGTAGTCACTTCATGTCAAGAAATGTCACGGTAACTCATTTCCACACCCTGGCTGGGCATGTGTATTTACAGAGTAAGTATTTAGGAAGCACCTTCTGTGTTACTTACACAAGTAGTCCTAGATAGAATGAGATGGGTGTAGTAAGAGAGTCAAAAATGGATAGTATGGGAAAGTACAAAACACAGGCCGCTGGGGGCTCCCAGCCGCGGCCAGGTACACTTGCTGCAGAGGCAGGCTGCTCAACATGCCATTTAGTTAATCAGCTTTATTCATTGATTTAAAAAACATGCATTGGTCAGGAAATGGAAGAGCTAGGTGAGCTTTGTGCCTCCAGAGAGCACGGTGTAAGAGACTGGCAAAGCAGATGGCATCCAACAGCTGAAGCAGGGTAGACAGCATCCTGACCAGACGGACTGCCATCTCCCAGGGCAAGAGGACAGGACAATGTGATGCCTTAATGAACTATGATTGCTCGTGGAGGCCTGCGCACAGGGTTCTGGAGGGGAAGAGAACAGATCGATGATGGCCCAGATGGAGTGGTGAGTTGTCTTCAAACTTTCTGCTGTCCTCAGTGGAACTGAGGATTCCCTGGGGCACCTAGGAATAACAGTAAAAAGTCGAACCTGTATTTGAGGGCAGACTTCACCTACCAGGAAGACAGCATCTGAGCAATAGTGTAGCCTCCTTCCTCAGCTCCGGGTTGTGGCTTTGTCTGCAAGGCAACCTGCTTCCTTTTATTTCTGACAGATGTCACTGAATTTTTTAACCCATGCTTTGAAAGGTCATTGAGTAAAGGCACAGTGCTGGAAGTGCTTGAAGTGCTGGTCACATCACTATCAGTAAGCACTGCTTTGAGGGTCCCTCGGATCTTTTGCTCCCCAAATCTTCCATGTGTGATCCTTAGCAACCCTGTCTTCCCAAGCTAAAACCCAGATATGGGTGGATGGGCTTTGAAATCAGGATGGCCCTGAAAGAACTAGGGCCCCTCACTAATTTCCCCGACTGGGATGCTTCCGAGGTTTGTCCTTGGCACATTCCAGAGAGTTTTATATCATAACTTGGACACACAATCCAGCTTCTACTAATGCCTGAGCAGCACTGGGGGAGCTGCCCCTCCTACAGGCTAGCCCTGCCCTCCTCATTCGAAAGAGTAGAATTTCTCATTCTGGTGAGTGTCCACAGGGAAGGGAGGCTGCCCTTGGTTTCTGCTGGCCTTTACTAAACTGCTGGTTTAGTACAGGCACCTGGCTCTGCCTAGCCTCTTCTGTTTTCATATAGCTTTAAAGCTTGACTACTTCTATTAAAAAACAAAGAGGATGGGAGAGAAACAGCCTCCCCTACCCTGTGCCGTGGGTCGGTGGGGGCACACGCAGCCTCTCTCTGGAGCTCCGAGTCCTGGTCTCCCTGATGTTTTTCCAGGGGTTCTGTTGACAAGCTGCTTCCCATGTGCACTGGGAAGCCTAGGGCCTGAGCTGGATGTCTTTGAGGAGGCCAGTGCTGGTCAGCGGAGCCTCCCACATTCTGGGCTTGGATGACTGAAGTCTGGCTACTGACACCCTCCACACATCCTAGAGGAGAATGGGGCCACTTTCCAGTGTGGCTCAGACACCAAGGTTGTCATGGCCCCAGCATCCACTTCCTTCCTCTGCGTGTGGGAGTGGGAGACTGTCTATATGCTGGCTTACCCTGGAAAGGGTAGGGGTGCCCAGTGCTGGGGGCCCTATCAGTGTCACCACTGGGCTCTGCTGATTGACTATGCATTTTTGGGTTTGGGTTTACTGCGGATCCAGGGCTTTGCAGTTGTGGTTGTGTTGGTTGCACCCAGGTGACCCCTTCCCATCCAAAACTGTCAGCGGAGCTTCTCTGGAAGCCTTTGTCAAAACTTCAAGGCAGAATCCAAGGGTCCAGGGTCATTTCCCTAAAGTTCACATTTTTCTTTTCTGTAAGAACTTCTTTTTCCCTTCCTTCCTTCCCTCTGGATAAGGGGCACAGATGTTCAGCATGTGGGAGCCATCACAGAGGGGGCAGCAGACTCTGCAGCCTGTGGAACTGTCTCCCACAGTTCCAGGGTATCAGGCTGAGACTCTGGATGCAGTTTCATGGCTCCAAGATGCCACTGACTCTCCTGAGGCCTGTGGGGAACAGCAGCCTGGGGAGGTTCTCAAAGCTTGTGTTTCTAGACAGCCTCTTTCTCCAAGGCCCTTGGAGCCTTCATGGGACAGTCTGGCTACTGACACCTGCTGCAATTTCCTTCCATCAAGAACCCACCTCTTCTGGGGCCTCAGGCCTGCCCACCCAAGTGGGTTCCGAGTCCTGGTTTGGGCTGGGGATTCTCTCACTTGCAATATCACTTCCAGATCTTTCAGGGGTTCATAAAACTGCAGGAAATCATGTACTGGAGTCCAAACCCCAAGCTCAGACCCCAGTGGAGGGGCACATGCTTCTAAGCCGTACTGTTTGAAATTGAAAGTAGTCCTGCTGTGGATGCTGTTTAACAACATAACATAATAAACATATAAAATGTTCTGGAAAATTAAGGTTGCAACAAAAATGGTAAATATGGTTCCTTTATGCAAGATTTCTTGAGTCTTCAACATGGCAGTGAAAAGATTTAGCATGTGGTATTTCCTGAGCCTGATCAAACAGGAGCCCTTTTCTCATGGAACATCTGGATGGACTTCTTTGCAGAACTCACATTGGAAGAAGGTGGGCTGAGTTACTAGCTAAGGTGGGAACAACGACATTAGGAGGGCCACTAAGCCCAATACATATATCTTAAGTCTGAAAAAATTGGAAATAGAATCTCAGTGTCCTCCAGAGAAATAAACAAGATCAAACAAACAAGGTCATATTAAAATACCACTGGTCCAGAAGCTTATAGAGCACATCAACAACGTGGAAGATTGTATGAAAGATTTAGGCACAAAATTGTACAAATGCTGATCACAATCATGTATTACAAATAAAATACAGCTTCTGGCTATGATGGAGTGAAATATTTGAGGCCTGCTCTATTTTAAACAGGAAACTGGACAAACTGTATGAAACAACCAGTTTCAGACATTAGAAGGTGCAAGACTAAGGTCTGTAAGAGAAAGAAACCAGTAATGTGGGCTCCAGAGCTTCTCAGCTTATTTCAGGAAGCAAATTCCAGACTGTTATGTGGGGAAAAGAATTACCACAGAGCAAGGCCATCCACCTTAGCTGAGATGACAGTGACCAGAATTTGGGTCTACACATGACAGAGTGAGTCTCCATGAAGTTAGATGAAGAGATTAGCCCAGGTGTAGATGAAACACCAAGTAATTGCAGGCCAAGTAGTTCTGAGGGTCAGAAAACCTTCAACTGGCTGGTAGCTGAAGCTGGGAGACCATGCTGAATAATGAAGGTCTTCAGTAGAGTTTGAAGAAAAGTCATGCCCCAGTAGCAGGGCTAAACTAACCTTATTTTTAAAAAATCCAAAAGATCAAAAATATGTACTGAAACACATCAAATTAGTCTGCAAATAAATACCAGCCAAAATAAAATCTAACACTCTTAAAAATCCAGCACTAAAAAAGACTATCTTATATCTAATTAAAAATTACTAGACATATTGTATTAGTTGGTTTTCCATTACAGTAGCAAATATCTCAGATAAATCAATTTATAAAGGAAAGGGTTAATTAGCTGACAGAGGCTACAGTCCATCACAAGTTGGCCCAGTTCCTCTTGGGCCTGTAGTGAGGCAGTGCATGATGGAAGAACCACTCACTTCATGGCTAGGATGCAAAAGAGAAAGAGAGGACGAGGTCTAGGGTCACAACATCTCCTATACGGCCACACATTCAGTCACTGGAAGACTCCCAAAAGACCTAACTCAAAACTCCACCAACTCCCAGTAAAACCATGGACCTGTGGCCAAGCTTTCAGCCCTCAGACCGTTGGTGGACACTTTTCCAAACTATCCTACACATGAAGAAATAAGAAAATATAACACACAGAGAAAAAGAGATCACAGTCGACAAAAACTGAACTAGATGTCATCAAGATGGTAAAATCAGCAGGAAAAACCATTTAAAATAGCTACTGTAATTATCCTCACTATGTTCATTGGTTGAAAGGAAATCAAGAATGTAAGAGGAGAGAAATAAAAGATTTTTTAAAAAAGGAATCAACTAAATTTTCAAGAGGGAGAAGAATCTCTAAAATATAAACAAATGTTCATTGGATTGAATTAAGAAAATACTAGGAACTTTAAAAGATCTCTGTAGATAATATATATGGCAAGAGACTCTATCAAAAGAAAGCACGAAGAGAAAAAAAGAATAAAAAGTAATGACTGGACTTGAGTGGCCTGTTAGACAGTATGAAACCACCAAACATATATGTAATTGGAGTCAGAGAAAGAGGAGAAAAAGAAGTCAGAAACAAAGAGGAAATGCCAGAACTCTTTTGAAACTTAATGAAAATTCTATCCCATAGATTCAAGCAGCCCAATATGCCCTAATCTGAATTAACACAAAGAAAACCACACCACACTCTTCATAATGAAACTGCTGAGATCCAGTGATAAAGAGAAATGCGGAAAGCAGCCAAAGGAGAAAAGGCACATTACAAAGAAGACATATTTTGTCAAAAACTATGTAAGATAGGGGACAGTCATATACCTTCCTTAAAAGCAGAGGAAAACTCTGTTAATTTTGAATTTTATGTATTCTATCTTAAAGCTTTATCAGACAGACAAGGAAGAATTGATCATCAGCAAGATCATGAGAAATCTTCAGGGAAATTCTCCAGGCAAAAGGAAAATAATTCCAGATAAAGACTTGTCTAACAAAGGAAGGGCACCAGAAATGGTAAGTGTGTGCAAAAAAGGTGAAACAGTTGTTTTTTAGTGTTTTAAACATTTTTTTACCAACAATTAAATATTTTTTAGTAACAACACTGGTTTGTGTAGCTTATAATACATGTATGATAAGAACAACCACAGGACAGAGTATTAGATATCAAATTCTTACACTATCTTTAGGTGATATAATAGTTCTGAATGTAGTCTAATGGTGTCTCCCCAGATGTTCATGTGTTAAAGGGTTGGTCCCCAGGGTGACGCTATTGGGAGATGCTAGGACACCTAAAATATAGGGCCGGGAGGCCCTGAGGACACAGGGGATAAGAGATAGTTCTGCAACCCCTTGAGTTCTCATGAGATTGTTATAAAAGGAGAAAGGCTTTGCCATAGAGCCTATGCTATGCCAACTGAACTTTAAACCTACAAAACCGTGAGCTAAATAAACCTCTCCTTCAAAGCTAAAAAAAGTTATCTAAAGGTAGAGATTATTTTAAATGCATTTTAAACTCTAGAGCAACCAAAAAAATTAAAACAAAGTGGTCTTGCTAATAATACAATAGTGGATACAAAATGAAATTGCAAAATATAATTATAAAAGGAAGGTACAGCGGGGTGTGGTGGCACACACCTGTAATCCCAGCACTTGGGAGGTTGAAGCAGGAGGATGGTTGAGAGTTTGAGGCCAGTTGGCCCTACAAAGTGAGCTCAGGCCCAGCTTGAACTGCATAGCTAGACCCTGTCTCAAAAAGACCAAAAAAAAAAAAAAAAAGGAAGGTAAAATGGGGGGAAAGAACATATATAAGATTAACAAATAGAAAACAGTAATCTCAAGATACACTGAATGTAAATTATGGAAGCCTCCATTGCCCACATGGCAGCCACTAGACATGTGGTTATTTAAATTTAAATTTAATTAGAATTAAAATATTCAGACCTTGGGCAAACTAGAAACATGGCGGCAAGCTCAGTAGCCATGTGTGTTGGTGGTCTCTGCCTTGAAGAGTGGTTAGACAGAGATGTCCTCATCACTGGTGAAAGCTCTGTTGGACAGTGCTGACCTTCACATCAACTGCAGGGCAGAGATCTTCAGATTGGATGAGAAAACAAGACCCAGGAATATGCTACACGACAAAAACAAATGAACTAGCTTTAAACGTAATGGCAGAGATAGGTTGGTGGAGACTTCAGAACAAGAAATAAATAGCACCGGGAACAAAAGAGATCAATTCATAGAGATAAAAGGCTTATTTAATGATATGCTGTAAGAAGGATACATGGCTCTAATAGAACTTTAAAATATCTGAGGCAAAACTATCATAACTAAAAGAATAAATAGACATGTTCATAATTACAATTGGAGATGAAAACTCCTCTCTCTCACTAAATAATGGAACAAGTAGAAAACTAGCTGAGGTAGCTCAGACATGGAAAACACTATTACCCAAGGTGACCTGATTGGCTTCCCTGGAGCACTGCTCCAAAGCTGTAGGAAACCTATTGTTCAGACACACATGGTACATTTGCCACAGAAGATAAAATATTGGGCTATAAAGTAAGTATCAAGAAATTCTAAGAAGTTAAAATCACAATGACTTGTTAACTTATTTAACTAGAATGGAATTAAATTAGAAATCAATAAAGAAATATTTCTAGAAAAATCACCAAATATTTGGAAATTAAACAAAATACTTCAAAAAAACATATAAATGTAACAAGAAATTAAGCATATTTTAAGTAAACTAAAATGAAAATTGCCATAATTTGGGGAAGACAGCTAAAACTGATAGAAGAAAAATTTTACCTTTAAATACTATGGAAATAATTAAAATCAGTGATTCAGATTTGCAACATACAAAATACCAAAATAAGAATCTAAACCTAAAAGAAGTAGAGAAGAAATAGATATGAGAGTGATACTCAATCAAATATAAAATGAACAGTAGAGAAAATTAATAAAACCAGATATGGCTCATTAAAATATTAATCAGATTAATAATCCATACCATGACCCATCAAATTTTTAAAAAAGCAGATGCAAATTTTAATATCAGGAATAAAAGACATCACTCCAGAGTCCACAGGCATTAAAATTTTGAATATTTTTATGCCCATAAGTACAATAACCTAGATGCAAAAGACAAGTTCAATGAAAGGCAAAAATTAGCAAAATTTATTCAAAAAGAAATAGAAATCTCAATTATATATATATATATATATATATATATAATAATTAAATACAAAATTAAAAATTTTTCTCCAGTGGAAATAAATACCAGTCCCAGCTGATCCCACTGATAAACTGTGTGAAATATTTAAGGAAGAAATAATACCAATCCTTACTTCTGGTTACTCTGAATATGAAATGCAGCATTGTTAACTACGACCACTTTCCCTTGCAGCAGTACATGGGAGCTCACTCCCCCTGTCTAACCGAACCTTTGCGCCTGTGGGCAGCCTCTCACCACCCCTCTTTTGCCTGACCCTCCACAATCTCTAGTAAGTACTGTATTATTCTCCACCTCTCTCAGATGGTGGATGTACTGATGGCCTAATTTCATTATATATATACATATATACATACACATACATATATGCATATATATGGATATATGTGGAAATATCACACCACTCCTCATAAATATGTCGATTATGTGTGAATTAAAAATAAAATATTTTTTACCAATCCTACACAAACCCTTTTGGAGAGACAGTGGGGAGGAAATACTCCCAAACTCACTTTATAACGCGTTATTGTGTCAGTATTAACCTTGTGTCAAAACCCAAGAAAAATATCACAATAAGAAAACTATAGACCACTATCATCTGTGAACATAGATGCTAAGTCCTTAAAACTATATTAGAAAGTAGTGTTTTGAAATATATATATAACACATTGTGAGCAAGAGGGATTCATTCCAGAAACAGGAAATCAAAGAAATTTACTATATTAACAAGATAAAAAGACCATATTGCAATCTCAAAAATATAGAAAAAAAATGGATAGTACTTAAATCCCATTCATACTCTAAAATGATAATCACACTACAGGAATAAGATGAAATGGTCTTATCCTCTTAAAGAGAATCTGCAACAAATCTATGGCTCACTTTACACTCAGTGGGTAAGCTCTGAGTCCATGCATCTACAATGGGGCAGGGGAAAAACAGTTCATGACAGGGCAGGGACAAGGCAGCAGCCAGCCAGCTTTGAGGTGGTGCCACTCAGAACTATGCTAATTCCAATCAGTGGACTAATTTAGTAGAAGGTAACCTTAATCTCAGTATCACACACCCTAGATCCAGCCAGCTTTGAAAAGCCTCACCTATGAGCACATGAAATTTTAGGGGGACATCTAGACACAAGCCATAACACAACCCAAATCTAATTATTAGATTTTTGTGTACAAATTGATGGCTTTTTCTAAAATCTGTATAGAAAGGGCTGGGGATATCGCTCAGCAGCATAATTGCCTGCCTGGCAAGTACAAGGTCCTGAGTTCGATTGCTGGTACCAAAAAAAAAATTAAAAAATTAAAATTTGTATAGAATTTTAAATGTCTAGGGATAAGGAAAATATTTTGGAACAGAAGAAAGTTTGAAGACTTAACAACAACTTAACTTCGAGACTTACAAGAAGAATGAAATCGTTGGGCAGAGCTTTGGGGCCTGGGCCAGCTCATCTTGCCCAAGGTCCTCTCCTCTTACTTACTTCCACACCTGTGCACCCTTAGGGAGCATCTGAACTCCAGAGATGACCTGAAGCCCAGCCTGTGGCAAGTCTGCCCTTCATCAAGTTCATCCTCCTTGCTGCTGAACATAGATTATTACTCGACCTTTTTACTGTAAAATAAGAGAAATATGAAATTCTCATGATGTAATAGCTCTCCTGGGGCAGAGAACACAAGCAGCATTTCCTTCAATCACTTGAGGAGGGAGTAAAATCTAGATTCTAAAATCCGCAAACAGAAAGGACAAGATGAATATAAAGACAGCTGTAGATTGCTTATGTGAAACATTAATAAATACAGCAATATCTTGGTTCTTGAACGTTTCTGCTCATAAAGAATTTGGTTTGCAAAGAGAACCATCTGGCAAAATTTCACTCCCATTTATGCATTCTGCATTGGGGGATGAACTCCACTGTGGCCATTTTCCTCAGAGTCATGGGATGAATTAAGTTCATGAAGTGAGGTATCACTGTACAAGTAATAGTAATTAAAGTAAGCAGTGGACTGGAAAGACAATATAATATGACTTAAGAGGGCTTATATTAATAATTTAGAAAGATTAAATATCAATCTATTTTCTCTTCCTAAAAAATTCTTGTTAGTAGTTAATGGATCTTTTTTAAGTGTCAGAAAGAATCCACATGTCTCTGCCAATGTCAGGCCACTAGCATGCCTGGCCCTAAGCTAGCAAGTTAATGGCTGGTGTCTCTGCTGGTTTTCCTGTTCTTACCTGAACAGTCTGTTTATTTAAGTGGCCTTAGTGGCTCTTACCCCATCAAAAGTGTTAGTTTAACAAAGAATACCAAACAATTAACCTCTGGTGGAAAAAGGCAAAGGATTAAAATAAGCAAAATTTATCACTTTGTCAGGCTCTGCAAACACCATCTTGATGATCTAAAAGCCCTAGTAAAATAGCACTTACACCCGTTCAGAAAACATACGTCTTGGGCATTGCACTGTGAGGATTTCTACCGGAACAGCTCAGTGAGCGGTGTGGTCAGGCTGCGGGAAGCCAGAAGGTGGACGGGACTGACTTCCCTTCCACCCAGACAGCTGAGCCTCTGACTGCGCTGCCAGGGGAGTGCAGCTAAGAACTCTGCACCTTTGTCTTCTTTCACCTCTGAGGCTGAAGAGGAGGCCACTGGGGGTTGGGAGGCCCTTGGACTCAGGAGCATGCTGCTGCAGAGTCATCTGGACCACAGCTCAGCCAGGAGGCCGAGAAAGGAAGAAGGGAGGCGTCTCAGAGGCTGTATGCAGCGGTTCGGGTCAGCGCTGGTCATGTGCGGGATGCTCAGGGCCCTTATTTCCTGGCAGCCTCATCAAGGAAGCCAGACAGTCTTTTCTTTCTGCCAGAGCTTCTGCCAACCCCAGCACAGCTGGTAGAGAGCCTCCAGGCACTCATCTGTCCTGCCATGGCTGACACCTTCCTCAGCAGGACGGCAGCACAATGACCCAAACTGGCAGGTGGGTCCCACTCGGTTGGGTGGCTGGCGGCTCTGTGATGGAGTATGTTCACCTCTACTGCAGCCCTGCCTGAATTTGGGGTCATGGTGTTCCTGTGTGATCCCTCACTTCTCTGACAGCTGGAAGCTCTTTGGCAGGCCTCGGAGAAGGTGCTTGCCTGGGCTAAGATGCACTCTGCTGTGTCTCTAAAATATGAGGAAAGGATTGTTCTGACCAGCAAGCTTTCAGAGACAAGTGGGAACCATACAATACTCTTTCTCCAAGAGCCTTTAAAATGCACCCTTTGGAAGAAGCTTCTCAGATCCTCTAGCTGGAGTGGAGCCTGGAAGCTGGGACCACAATGACAGTGGATCCTGCACACACCCTTGGCTTCTCCTGGGCTCTCCGTGAGGTGGCCTTTCTCCCTCTCCCTTCCCTGGGTCCCCAGGACCTTTCCTGTCCCTTAGTATCCCCCAGGCCCTGGCTCCAGAGCCTTTAGTTCTTCCAGACTCTGTGAGAATTCTCACAGCATCTGTGAGACCAGCATTACTGCCTCTGGCTACAACTAAACACTTTCGTAGGTAATAAAGTCAATCAATATCTTGTTAGTCTAGCAAACCCTCTGGCTGATGAGCACAGGGTTACCAACACTGCCCCACCAATTGGAGTGGAAAGGCAGGGAGGACAGAGGTGGGCGTGGCCTCCTGCTGGGGCGTGGGCAGTCTCCATGCCAGCTGGGACTTTCTTGGCATCTGTAAGTCAAGGGTGCCCGGCCCCATTGCTCCCTGGCTTTGTCCAGCAAACAGCTCTGATGCTTGCCCTCCTTCTCACAGAAGGAACTGCCAGTGCATGTCAGTGAAACGTGAAACCTGGGCTGACATCTGCTGGGGCAAAAGCCCATGGTGGCGGGATCAAAGGACAGGGCAGGGGGCGCAGCCAGTTGCAGTGGGAAGGACTTGTTTGTTTGAAGAGTCAGGAGAGTGGCAAGAGGTCACCTCATAGTGATAAACACATTCTGAAGGCGGCCCTCTAGGTATTTATCGCACCCTTGGACAGTAGGAGCGGAACCAAACGTGGCTAATGTGCAGGTCAGTCGCGAGCGCCTTCACCAATCTCCACTCCCAGAGTATTTGTGTAACCGGCCCTTTCACCTGCATTTGGCTGCATGTGACCCTGGCTGCTGCACACAGACCTAGGGTTAGATCCCCTAGGTGAGCTGGAGGGAGGAACACAAGGGTCTCATTTCCATTTGACACATTTCAGAGTGAGGTAAAGTTAGAGTGAAAAATATAGGGGGACCATGACCCAAGGTGAAAAGAGAGGAGGAAAAAGTACCTGAAAACATTCTTATTTGCAGCAAATTGGCTCTTGATGAAGAACAGAGCATTGTAGCCCTTAGATTTTTAATAAGGTGATAGGAAAGACTTGCGGGCTCCTTTAGGGGCGCCCCAAAGCAGTTGAAGTCCGCGTTTGAGGTCTGTGCAGGGGCTGCTTGGGACTGTGGCTATAGTAGTGACAACTTTGTTTATAAAAAGCAGGGCTCGGGCTATGGAAACTTTGTATACACAAATGTATAAAAAGATGCTGAAAGGAAAATCCTGGCTCACCAGGTAAGTGTGTGATACAACAATAAATACCAGGAATAAAGATTAGTGCAGGCTGTCTACTTGAGAAATACAGAACACGGGCTGGAGGTACAGCTCAGTGGGCTAAGTGCTTGCCGCTGAGCACTAGGGCCCTGAGTTCGATCCCCGGTCCCGGAAAAAAAAAAAAAAAAAAAGAGAAATACAGAACACGACCTTTCACCTCACAAAGCATGCAGAAACTGCCCGTGGTTAAGGACCTGTTTTCTTTTTGTGTTGATTTTAACACTACGTTACCATTCTCAAACTATGAGGCTTTTTATCTTTGATCTGAACCAAACTAAAAATGTCTTCCTTCTTCTAATGCCTCATTCCAATTTAGATTTCTTCTTTCTTGGGTGCACACGCACGCACACATGTGCACACACAGACATGTATACAAATACACACAGAGCCATTTTTGAAATCTTGAAATCATCCTCAGCTCTACCAGACAATGTGTAAAATTGCTCTTCATGGCCTTGCAAGTGTGAGTGTGACAGCTGCTCAAGACTGGTCTCGAAACTACATGAATGATGGATGGGAAGAATGGATGAGCGAAATCAGAAAGGAAAGGAAAGAAAGAAAAACAAAAGCACTTGGAAGGACTTAGAAAGTAAGAGGGAGTAAAGGAGAAAAAGCGAGAGAGAGAGAAGAAATGAGTGACCCATGGGTTAATGAATTTACTACAGTAAACTCCAGAGCAATCCATCCTTCAGGCCACCCAGTCCCTGGACTTACATGTCTCTCCCCAAACGCAGTTCAGATGTGCCGCATGTGCATCTGTTGCCTGGAGGTGGCCTAGGCCTTGGATCTAATTTCACAGCGATCCTCTGACAGCCACGATGTGCAAAATGCCCACGCTCAGCTTGGCCGTGGCCGGCCATCCCACATGAGCAGGAAGCAGAAGGTGCCATGTGTCTGCTCCAGTGGCTCATTTTTCATGACCAGATTGTTATTTTTCAAAATGAAAATTGAAAGACAACCTCAAAATTGTGTATACATGCTCCTCTTTAATTACTTTAATCCCTGCACATGGTTTTCAGAGTGACTTTACGAGCACTGGGCAGGGCCTGCTACCTTCAAAATGTTGATTCAAGAAATAACTGCCAGTTGTTTCGTGACCCTTACTGATCTTATGTTGTTTACCTCAATCTTTTATTGTTCCAATCTAAATAAGCAGTAACAACCCCCACCACTACCAATAACAATAACACAAACCCTCCAACAAAGCACAACATGCAGAAAGACAGCTTCTGTTCTGGCTAAACAGGCTCTGTTACTTTACCATCCAGCACACACAGTGTTAAGTTTGGCGGCCCTCAGTGATAGTAATGTGGGTGCTCATAGGTGGAAGTGTATTGCTGACTTTGCCCTGTACGAATCCTGGAGACCTCTGCTCACACAGAACTGCTGGAAGCTTAGTGCTTCCGTAAGTGATGAGGAAAAGAACACAGGCCAAACCGGCCATAGAGTCAGACAACATCCAGTGGCCAACACCCCGACACCCCCTTGACACACCCCTTGACGGTCACTCAGCTCCCTGAGGCCACGTGGCTTAGCACACTTACCACACCAACTCTGCCCATACTGCCTAGAGAAGCATGTAAATAAACAGGAGCTCGGGAAGAAAAAGAAAATGGTTGTGCGCAGACTGTTCGTGAACTCTCCACCACAGCAGAAAGCACTGCAACGGGAACAGGAGTGTAGTATGAATGACTGGAATATAAATAGAGATCAGGAGATGACCAGGTCAAATATACTCATCCCTGGACAGATCTGGTTAGTTCCTGAGCAGTAAAAAGGTATGAGTCGGTGATGGACAGTGCTGTGCAAAGAGAAGTAACTTGGTGCCATATATTGACAGAAAAATGATTTTTAGGGATATTTGGCATCGATTTGGGTATCATTATAAAACCATGTCCAGTTTTAGTCTCCAAAATTGCAGGGCACTGTGGAAAAGCTAGTTCACAGAGAGGCTGACAAAATAGTCAGATGTTTGGAAAACAAGATAAATGGGGTAACTGCTTTTTTCCTTGTTTGCTGAGTGAAGGACTTAGAGCTTTTCAGTTTGGAGGAAAAAACATTACTGGCCAGTTGTAAATCATTGTTTTCTCACTCTTTAGGGTACAGAAATTGAAAAATGTACTTCGATTTCTGGCACTTAGGTCATGCTCTAGGCATTTATGTATTAATGGGCAGAGTTCAAAGCTTTTGCATAAACAGAAGAGATTAAGCAACTCATGAAAATTTTTGACAGTTCTTTCTTATGGTGGAAGTAGAGGAGGGTCTGGAGGCTCAGAGCTATCTCCCCGGGCCTTCTAACACCGAGAACCTAACAAGGCCCTGATGTTTCTACACGTCTGGTTCCTTCCTTCTTACATCTTTCTGCAGTCACTTACTAGCATTTAAAAGCATCTGGGGCACTCAAGTAGGCTCTGGGAGGGCATCAAAGGTATAGAAAATAGTTCCACAATAACATCAAGATACACCCCTTTGCACACAGAAGGTGTAATAAAAAACTACTGTGTGTTTAAAGGAAAAAATATTACTGTAAAAGGTGCATCGCCGTGAATCCCCCTTTGAAATGCCCCTTTAACACACTTATCCCATTGTGCTTGCCGTTCTCCAAAGCAGCTCTGGAGTCCTCTTTCACGAGTGTCTTTAGCTGTGCTGTCAGGGCTGCCTCAGTGTCTCTCGCTGATTAAAAACATGGACCTTTCACTGTTGTATGAAATTTGGAGAAGAGCCAGAACTGACACAACCACAGATCTGGTGAATAAGGTGGATGAGGACATGCCGTCGTGTTTTCATAAACCTTCCTTTCCGCTGCATGGCATTTGGTAGCAACATTCACTGTATGCTTTTTAATCGCACTTTGTAATGACACCGAAAAAGGACTTACAGAACTGCTGCAGAAAGCGGCAAGGACGATGGGATAAGGGTGGTCAAAGTGAAGAGGAGGATTTTGAAGGGGCTTAATGACAATGTGCTCTTTACTATAATTTTCTAAAAAATTAAACATTCACAGTGGTTTTCAGTCAGCCCTTGTGTTTCCAAATGACGGGCAAGGCCACGGTGGCCTGTGAGCCGGAGTCTGGACGAGACACATACCAAGTATGAATTCTGGTTGTGTCCTCTCTTACTTCGCGCCCAGGCTTGGCTAAGACTCTAATTTTTGAGTGAGCTTTGGTTCTTCCTGCACTGAGTTAGGACAGTCAACTGGCTGGCAAACCAGGCAACTGTCCCCGTGACTCTGCACTGCGGTCAGTGAGTCACCGCTTGGCTGTAAGTGGCTCTCCAAGTCTGGTGGCACCTTGGCAGGGAAACCAGGACAATGTAAAGATGAACCTGGGAAAGACCTTAGTGCCAGGAAGCTATTTAAGGCAGGGCCAAGCAGTCTGTCCTGGGCTTCATTTCTTTCCAGGGATATTAAACAAGAATGAACAGAGCCTTCGGAATTAATGCCACTTCAGGGGTGACTAGTTAAGAATAAACACAGCATCAAAGATAAGAATGTGGGTGCAGGAAGGGAGAATTTTCTCTGCTATCAATATTGTAATCTAGACATTCGCTCTTAATGACAAGGGTAGCGGGGGGAGAGCTAAGAAATGTGCCATTTGTGGCTAGCATATCAGTTGAAATACCTATTATTACAAAAACAGAACATACCACTCATCTCCAGGTTTTGAGTCCTTAACAAAGAGAAAACATCTAACCGCTGGCCTACATTATTTTCGCAAATAAAATTGTCATTAACTGGAACTGAGCGGGTTGGGACACAGTGTGTTTTGACTTGTCAGGGGATCTTTCCACCCTTTGTCCTGGGGGGCGCATGAGGCCTGTTTTCTTTTGCTGTGGCCAATTTGGTAGCTCGGCTCTCACGTATAAATCTGTACGTAGTTCTCCTGTGTGATCTCATTCTTTATTCCAAGGAGATAGCAGAGAAGTTTAATAAGCAGAAGGAGTTAAAGGTCAGAGAGAAAGGTGAGTGTCTCATGACAATTCATATGCAGAGACAATTGGAAGTGACAGGGAAGTAGACCCCTCAGACTTCAGAACAGCTGTCTCCACAGGACAGAAAGACCTTTCCTTTGTTGAGAAGGAGAGAGCAGCGCACGGGCAAGGAGCCACAGAAGGAGAGACAGGCCCTGCAGAGTCACACAGTGGCTTTTCAGCAGTGTTGGACTTTGGCAGATCAGCAGGCACTCTGTAAATTATCTCAGGTCTCTAAGAAAGACCAGGAAAGAAACCAGGCATACCCCTGCCCAGCCATCTGAAGGGAGGCCCTGCTTCGAAGCTTAATTTGGTCCCAAGGAAAGCCCTTGAACACAATATGCTCACAACTGAGATGCCTGTTCAGGTGTCCTCAGGGCCTTCGAAAAACAAAAATGACTCCACTTTCCAAACTGAGGTTTAAAAGCTAATTTTCACACTCCTGGGTATTGGTTCTGCGTTGCCCAAGAACGTCGTGATTCCATGTTGTTGTTAAACACCTGGACTGGAGACTGGCCCTGAGGCCTCCGGATCCTCCCTGTGTCCTGCAACAGTGCAGCTTCCTGTCCTAAGAAAGAGATTCCAGAGAGTCTCTCTACTCTGAGGCCGCAGTTTAGAAGGGGAGAGGAAGAACGAGGAGTCTCGAGAAAGGACGACTGTTTCCTTGACTAGGGTCACAAAATGAGGTTCAAGTTGTGTCACCCCACACTAGTCAGGATAACGAGGTAAGGAAACAGAGGAAATGGCTCCAGTTTAAGTGGCCATTATCTGATGCCAATGGACAAAGAAATGCCTGGGAGATTGGAAGTCTGTGGTGGGCACGTGACGGGGCTGAAGTTAGTATGGTTGTTGTTGTTTCTTTCATCCGGGATTTGGGAGGAGGGAGATTTTAAAAGACATAGTACAGCTCTTTCGAGGGAGTTTGAAAACGACACTGGAAACAAGTCTCAGTGTGATGCTTCCACGCAGTGGGAAGATCCATGTCGCAGTGTTTTGCAGTCTTTAAAATTAAGATCAAATGGCAGTAAACAATGTACATTCTTTGCTATGTGAATGTTTCTTCTAATAGCTTAGTTGGTGTGAGATTGAATTTCAAGTCTGCCTAGAGAGATAGATGAAAAAATGAATGAACTGCTCTTCACAGGATTTAGTTTCACCCAAGAGTGCAAAGTTTTCTCTGTCTGCTTACAGTCCCTCTGTCCATTTCCTATGGTTAATGGCCAGGAATGTTGGGGGCCACGTGATGCTCCAAGATCCATTTCCACTCTGTCTGCCTTCCTCACACATTTAGCTTAACTTAATCAGGGGTTGGAGCTAATTTCCTGAAGCCGTTTCCAGGGTCCTCGTGTGCAAAGGAGAAAGCGCTGCCCTTCTTTTGGGACATGTGGCTGTGATTATGTGAAAGCTCTCTCGTGCCATTCTGGCACCCACACCACCCCCACCACTTCTAGGGCCAGGGCTAACTGGCTGTTCTGAAGGCACTCACTTTCCAGAGCTTCCCTGGGCTGATTCCTGAGCTCTGCATCCCAGCACTCACCGCTTAGGGACAGGCTGCCCTGCCTCCAGGTACTGGAGCAGCCTGACCTCCTTCCGCACAACTAGAATCTTCTGTGACAACAGCAGATTTATCTTAGAGAACTCACTGAAGTGGGGCCATCAAGAACCCTCAGCAGTGAGAATTTGTCCTCAGCCTTGGGGTGGCCATGGGGAGCTCTCTGAAGATAGACTGCCTGAGAGTGAATCCTGTGGCTCTCATGTTCATAAACTGTGTCCTTGGGCAAGTTGCTTACCTTCCACTAGGTTTCCAGTATTCCTATCTGTGAAATGGGCACACATTCACAGAGCTAACAGGAGAAGGAGTGGAATATCCTTAGTGTGCTTGGCAAAGGAGTTAGTGTAGAGGAGGTGATTAATGAATGTTAACTCCCATGTTCCTTGCCTGTGAAGTGGCAATAAGTCAAACACCTACCTCAAAGGCTTATGGGAAGATGAAGGAGCTCAGGCATGTGAAATCACAGCATATCTTAGGTGTGATAAGTACGTAGTAAATGCCCACGGTCTTGACTGTGGTTGTTGTTATCCATGGTGTAGACATAGTAAATCTGATCCTTGTAGCCAAGCACTGGCTCTCACAGATGCCACAGAGGCCTTGAGCTATGGACAAAGCCATAGAGGAGACATCAAGTTCTGGGTCTGGCAGCCAGAAAAGAGATGGAGAACAGAGGGCCAGGTTCCCTGTGGGAGCTCCCGGTTGGCCAGAAAGGGGGCTGTGACATCTTTGCTAGTTGTAGGACTCAAGCATCATCTTTAATACTCCTTAACTTTCTGTTGAAATCCAGTGACCAACAGTTGTCACTTGAAAGAAAATGAGGAGAAAGCTAATTGGAGATGATGGTCATTGCAGGGAATGGCACCATTACCTGAAGCCATCATGGTTCTCCACAAACACAGAATCATTAGGAGATACAGGGCTATCTAAGAAAGGACCACTGGGGGACTGGCCCACCAGACTGTGGAAGCTGACAAGTTTCTTGATCTTCCAAATGGAGACCCAGGAAAGGTGGTGATGAATTGGGGCCTGAGAGGTTAGTGGTATAAATCTAGGGGGCCAAAGGCCAAGAACAGAACCTCTGAGGCCCAAGGAGATGATTATCCCAACTCAAGCTCTGAGAATTCCTCCTTCCCGTGCCTTGTTCTACTCAGGGCCTCTGTGGACTGGACAGTGCCCAACCACACTGGAGAAGGTGAAACTTCTTTACTCAGTCCATTGATTCAAATGCTAGTCTCTTCAGAAACATCTTCCCAGGCACACTGAGAAAAGATGTGCTTACAGCAGCAGTCTGGGCATCCCCTGGGCAGATCATGTTGCCAGTAAAATTAACCAGCCCATTTATTATCATCTCCTCTTCGGGTGAATATGCTTGGACCAGACACAGGGCTGAGGCTCCACTTGACCATGGTCAGGTCCTGGGCTCTGCCAGATTCTAGTCCAGAGGTGAGAAGATCAGGACCAAGTTTCTGGGCTCAACAGAAGAGCAAGAATGTTCATGAGGCACCCATATCTATACTGGAGCTCTTCCTCATACAGGGCCTTCTTTGCCCTTTCCTGTCCCCAACAGCAGGACCAGATTCTAGTCTCCTTCTGCTCGGTGACCACGACAGCAGAAGCTACCACTTGGACTTGCTTGGAGAAGCAGGACCTTTCAACTTTATTGCTTATAGAAATAACATGATTAATGCTAGAACTTATTTGGGGAACACAAGAATCTCTTGGCCATCTGCAAGTTATCTTTAAGAGCAAATTCAGAGACAAAACACCTTGACCCCTCCCCTGTGGTACATTTAGTATAACTTCTGTTTCATCCTCTTACAGCTGTGGTAACCCACCAGTTCTAAATGAGGACTCCTTTCTGTGAAGCCCAGGATGCAAGAGAAGGTGGTCATGAAGTCAGGAAGGCACTGCACACAGACCTGGGGCCCTGGGACAGGTTTCAGGAGTCTGTATCCCTCAAGCACTGGAAGACACAGCCTTGACTGCTAATGACATGTCTACTCCATTTCCACATGGCAAAGGCCAGCCACCAGAGTCCCAGTGTGGAAAGTCCGTGACTAATGTGAGTGGGAATCCAGGGAATGGGCAGCAGACCAGGGAAGCAGATGCCACAAGGAGCTTGACTCAGTGCTGCCTGATGCTGAAAGGTAACATCCACTGCATGGCCCTTTGTTGAGGGAAGAATTTTAATTGCTCCTGTGTACCCTTGTGCTCACAGCAGCATGATGCTCTCCGTGTACACAGGCTCTCTGCTTGCATCCCCACCCCACCCGCAGCTCTATGAATATTCGTTCATTTACACCAGGGCCACACTTGTGCCTTTGTCCCAGCAAGAGCCTGAAAAACTTGAAATATTGTTCTGGCTCTAATAATGGGGCAAAGAATGCGTGACTACGGGAAGCTCTTTGTGGATCTGAAATTCAGCATTTTGCGTATTTGGGCAGAGGCTCTGCCAACCCACAGTGCCCCTTGGGTAATTCTTGGTGACCCTATGGTTGAGCGAATCCAGACTGAAGATGGATGAGTGTTGACTGGGAGACCTCCCAGAGAGAGCCCAGGACTGTCATCATGGTCCTCCTCCACTAGATCCTGCAGATGGTGGCATGCAGAGTCGCTGAGTCTGTTAGTATGGTTGAGCTGCCCTGGTAGAAGGGCAGACACAGAGGCTCTTCCCCTGCACCGTGGCCACTCTGTCCACCTCTGCTGGCTCCTGAGATGGAGGCTGTGAGGGTTCTCAGTCACCAGAGGGCCTATGGGACCCCCAGAGTCTATGATGTGCCAGTGGAAGGGTCACCAGAACTTCCAGCTTATCCCCTGGTACTCTGTACTTGCCTTGAGCACATTCTCAGATTATGTAAAGTCATATCTCTGTGTCCATGGAGATGGGTTCCAAGATCCCCAGAGATATAAGACCATATGAATTCTCCAGTCTCACATAAAACAGTATGACGTGTGCATCTGAGCTGTGCATACCCCCACACACCTCAGATCACTCTAGATTACTACTAACGCTGACTACAGTGTAAATACCGTGCGAATACTGAGTTATTTGGGGGCTGGTGCCAAGCAAAGAGTCTGTACATGTTCAGTACAGATGCAGCCCCTCCCCCACCGAATGCTTTCAATCCAAGATTGGTTGACTCCAAGGTGTGGAGCCTGTGGATGTGGAGCAAGAGCACTGCTGGCAGGCTCCTGAACATGTTCCTGCCCTTTTCCTCACACAGACTCTGCACTGATTTCCCTCACAGACTCTGAAATCTTAGTCTTATGATCAAGCCTCTGAGCTACTTGGTACATGGACCTGCTCTTTCAGCTCTAATTACCAACCTCCAGACCACTGACCCATCCACACACAGATCAGTGTGTCTCCCCTGCTGCTCACAGCAGGCATTGGCAATTGATTCCAGAGCTCTTTCTCATCTGGTGTCAACATAGTTATACCTCACCATCATATTAGAGCCAACATTCAAATCTAAGTCTTGCTGGTAACTGTCATCATCCACATGATAGTGCCACCTTTGCAATAAAACTGAATTATAACACACAGGAAGAGACTGCAGACTTGTGGCACTTCCAGCAGCACCTGGCAGAGACCAAGAATTCCTAGCACATAGAGATTGTTCTGCCACTTTCTTGGCTTGAAGCTCTCTTGGGTTTGAGAGAAGCTATGCACCCCCGTCACACCTCCTTGCAGAGTTCCAGAAGACTTTCAGTACACACACACCCAGCTTTTGGTATAACCAGAGGTAGAGCAGCAGCCAGTCATCAACCTAGGTTCTCACTCCAGCTTCTGACTTGACTCCCAGAAGACCTGTGGCATGGGTTAGGATTCTAGTGGGAGGGCCACAGGGAAGATTGCTGGTTTTCTAGGATAACTGCTCCTTGAAAAACAGAATAGAGGTGATGTCTTGGTAGCCTGGGAGACACCAGTTGTCTACCCTCCCCTCAGAACCCTCAGCCACAGCTCCCCCACAGTCTCCACCATGGCCTCTGAGGAACACTCCTATCCCATCCTGCTGAGGGTCTGGGGCAAGTGGAAAATGTGCCATTGGGGAATGGTGTTGAAATTGGAACCATGACTTTTCTCTTAGTAAGCCAAGCATGGTGGTACATTCCTGTAATCTCAGCACTTGGGAAGCTGAGGCAGGAGGGTTGCCAAGAGTTGGAGGCCAGCCTGGGTTACATAGTGAGTTCAAGGCCAGCCTGGACTACCTAGCAAGACCCTGTCTAAAAACATATACAGTAAGACTTCATTGGACAAAATATTTGCCTGAGATTCCACACAGAGCCGAGGAACCTCCGTGTTGATAGTTATCAGTGTTTATAGTCAAGGACTTGAGACATATTGTAATGAAGGTGTAGCCAGTGGAGAGATGACCTTAGACATCTTCCTAATTCAGAAGACAAGTGGCTGTTGGAGGCAGGGACTGGATATGACTTCTGTGTTTTCTGGAAATATTTCTTTTCTTGGGCCTGATATATGCAGGAGTTGCAACTAAAATGTCCCCCAAACATCTCATGTGTTTGGAAGGTGACTGGAAAATGGGGCTGCTCTACTTATCAGTGGACTATTCTGTGGATGAGTTCATGGCTGAATGTGCAGTTAGGAGCTGGAGTTGGTTGAAGGAGTTGAGTCACGGGGGAGGTGACCTATAAGGGTGTCTTATTACCAGCTCTTCCCTCCTCTCTGCTTCCTGGTTGCGGTGAGTGAGCAGCTCTCCTCTAATCACTGCTGTGCCATTTTTGCCTTGGAGACAGCTGGCCATGGACTGAACCCTCAGAAACCATGAGTCAAAGTAGACCTCCCTCTAGTTAAGCTGTGGGAGTCAGATGTTTCGTCTCGATGATAGGGAAGTTGACTCAGACACCATTTGACTGTGTGAGAAGTAGCTTGAGGGGTCCTTGTCACTCCATCAGGACCATGGGCCTAGAAACAGCTTTCCGGAAGGGCTGATCCTCTGCTGAGCAGTTATGGGGGATTTTTATCTTTGCAGCTCATGATGAGGACACTAAGGACAGAAAATGCCAAATACATGTGGCAAATGACCTTTGGGCAAAAATACTTACATCCTAAGATGGTAAATGGCTTGAAAATATAGTAGAATTAACTATAAAGTCAAGTCAAAGGAGCTCAGTCTGATGAATGAGTCTATCACACCTGACCCTTCAACTGCTAATGTGGAGGGGCAGAGCTGACAGGAAATATTTTATACCTTCTTGAAATTCTATAGTTGTCATTGACAGTGAGTGGTGAACTATGATCTCGTATTTATTGCCCTTTTGGATGTCTAAAGATAAGCTTCATGGCCCTTCTACTCTTTGTTGCCACACAGCCACTTCAGGGATTTGTCCAGACTTTGGTTGATAAGAATCAGCCCCTTTTCCTTTCTCAGGTTCACCCTGGAGTTAGCTGTTCCACCAGGGTGGTCTTTTACACTTTCCTCTAAGGACAGCCTCAGAGACACAGAAAATAAGCAGCATCCACCCTGTGGTTGCTTGTTGAGCTACAAGATCTACCTGCAAAGCAGTCCAGTGAGACTGCTCCTCCTGTCCTCCATGGAGGGCCTGAGAGCCCGGGACAGGTCCAGCAGCCCAGGACTGGGATGTCCTATCCAGCTGGCACATGTGTCGGGGCCGATACTACCTGAACAATGTTGCTGCAGGGAAAGGGAAACAGGGAGCTGTCTCTTCCCTCCTGTCTGTGTGTTAACTTTCTGTGCTAGACTATTTAAAATATAAGCTGTTTGGTATTAAAGTCTTTTGAGAAGTCTTTTGGGAATAAAAATTATAATAATTAATAGTATTAACAATAAATATAAAAGCAGACAAGGCCTTGTAAGCAGAAGAAATGCCACCTGTGAAGAACTTGGGTGTGAGGGACACAGGACCCACAGGGAAGCAGGTCCTTTAGCATAGCTGGGGAGCCAGGTGCCAGAAGAGTACAGGGAGACCAGGCAGGCAGGGCCCCATCTGTACTGCACAGTAACCATCAGATGTGTTCCATCAGGCACCAATCCCAGCCATGTCTTCATTCAGTTTCTAGCATTCTGAGGAATGGTGCGTAGCTGTTGTTCTGTTACAGACAGAAACTGAAGCCCAGGGAAGAGAAGAGCCTTGTCTGAGATCCTGAACACACCAAGAAGGGACATTAAATTCTCAAGCAGGTCTACCCGGGTCCTCAGCCCTCGTACTTCATACATGGGCATGAAGGTTGCAAAATTAATGCATGAGTTGGTGGTGGTTTCAAAATAAACCCCTGGATTCTTGGCTATTTCTTCCTTCAGGAGAAAAATGCAATCCCCCTCCTCTTGAATGTAGACTGCATTTAGTGACTCTAACATGGGACACAGTGTAGCAGAAGTCATGACTATGACTTCTGAGGCTAGGTAACCAAAGCCGTCAATGTCTGCCGCTTGCTCTTCCCTCTGGGGGAAGCCAGCTGCCACAACATGAGGGGACTTAAGCAGTCCTGTGAGAGACTCAGTGCCAAGAAGCTGAGGCCCCCAGCAAGCAGCCTGCAAGTAGTGAGACTGCCTGCCAAGGGCCATGACTGTAAGCCAGGCCCATTCCAGCTCTAGCTCTTGCCTGCAGCCCTAAGCCAGAACCTCCCAGCTAAGCTGCTCTGGGATTCTCCATGCACAGACGCTGCGAGCAAAATATGTTTATTATTTCAAGATACTCATCTGAGTGGTAATTGGTACACACCAGTAGAAAACTAATACAGCAGGATTCACAAATTCAGGAAAAGCGTATGAAAAACCACGCACCCGCCACTTTGTCTTCACCCAAGTCCCTTGCAGAGATAACCAGCTTGTGGCCTGGCATCACCCTGTCAGACTACCAGGTCTCCAGGAAAGGGCTGATGTGTGAGGGAAGGTTGTGGGAATTTGCTGGAGTTGTCGAGTATTTTAGGAGCCTTTAGGAGGGACAGCAAAGGGCTTGCACTGAAGAAACATCACCCGGCAGCCTCAGAGAAAGAAAAGGGGGAAGAGGAGAGTCATGACCAGTGATGGGGACAGGAAATCAGGCACTGATAGCAAAGGTGGAAAAATGTGAACAGAAAGGCATAGTCCAGAAATACTTAGAGGCGGGTTAAGTAGTTAAGTAGGATAGCGTTTCCACGTCTGCAGTGCAGTAAGCCAAGTACAAAATGTTTGGGAACCAAGGCTCATCTCAAGGGCCAGTGAATCTGACTTTGGTGAATCATCCGAACTAACTCACTTTACATATGAAGGAGCCCAGGAAGATTAAAGGAGCGATTTTTTCACAATGTTGGTTCTTCCTAACCATGAGCAATTCCCATTAAACTACCATCAGCATACCTCACAGATCTAGAGAAAACATGCCTTAAATTCATCTGGAACCAGAAGAGACCCAGAATAGCAAAAGCAATTCTGGGCCACAAGGACAAGTCAGGTGGAATCACAATCCCGGACCTGAAATTATACTACAAAGCTACTGTAATAAAATCAACCTTGTACTGGCTCAAAAACAGACCTGAGGATCAAGGGAACAGACTGGAAGATACAGCCACAACCACAAACACACTCAGCCACCTAATATTTGACCAAGTAGCCAAACAAGCCCACTGGAAGAAAGATAGCCTCTTCAATAAATGGCGCTGGAGAAATTGGCTTGTCGCTTGCTGAAGACTGAAAATAGACCCAAGACTATCATCATGCACCAAACTCAAGTCAAAATGGATCACAAATCTCAATATTAAAACAGAAACACTAAACCTATTGGAAGACAAAGTAGGTAAAAATCTTGAAGACATAGGAGTAGGCAGAGAGTTCATGAACAAAGATCAAACTGCAAGGGAAACACTTCAAAGAATCAATAACTGGGACCTCATTTTACTGAAAAGTTTTTGCACATCTAAAGAAATCACCAGCAGAGTAAAAAGAAAACCCACAGATTGGGAAAAAATCCTAACTGGCTGTTCCTTGGACAAAGGTCTTCTATCTAGAACATACAAAGAATTAAAAAACATGAACCTGTCCAAATTCAAAGACCCAATCCAGAAATGGGCATCTGAGATGAATACACATTTCTCAGGTAAAGAAATACAAAGGGCAAATAAATATATGAGAAAATGTTCTACATCTTTAGTCATTAGAGAATGCAAATGAAAACAACATTGAGATTTCATCTCACCCCAGTAAGATTGGCCAGCACCAAGAAATCATCCAATAACAGATGCTGGTGAGGCTGTGGAGAAATAGGGACTCTTCTGCACTGTTGGTGGGAGTGCAGACTGGTGAAACCACTGTGGAGATCGGTTTGGAGATTCCTCAGCAAACTAGGTCTAGAGGTCCCAGCCAACTCAGCTATTCCTCTTCTGGGTATTCTCCCAGAAGATCTGAAAACATCATATCACTGTGATATGCACCCATGTTTATAGCAGCACAATTTGTAATAGCTAAATTGTGGAAGCAACCCAAATGTCCATCCACAGAGGACTGGATTAGAAAACTGTTGCATTTTTACACAATGGAATATTATTCAGCTATAAAGAAGGATAAGCTGGACGCTTTTATCGGCAAATGGTCATGGTTAGAGACCATACTCATAAGTGAGGTAAATCAGATGTGCATGTGCAAACAGCATATTGTATCATTAGTGTAGGAACCTGGAGGTGGGAATATAAAGTGGGAGGTATGAAGGGAGACTGCTCAAAAGTAGAGAGCAATTGGGATGAAGGGAAGGAGAAAAGGAAGAGGGAGATAGTTGTGTAGGTATGTATGTATGTGCGGGATGGCTGACATGGTTGCACTATTGTCTCATGTCATTTTGATGTAAGGAACAATCGATGATTGTTTGATCAATCTTGTATGTCTATTTGTATTGTCCTGAGCATACACTTTGAAGTTATCAATATGTAATACAACAGCTATTGTTGATCTCCTGCCACCTTATCTATAGTTCAGTTTTTGTACTATTCTTGTGCTGCTGTGTGTCTGTTTATTGGTGTTTTTGTTCTTTTACTTTTAAAATTAAAAATTAAAAAAAAAAAGGAGCAGACCGAGTTCTGTGGCTCAGTCAGTGCAGTGTGCAGCACCGATGGCTGGACCAGTGTTGGAGACTCAATGCTAATTGCAAGCACTGATCGTAATTACTTTCTATGGTGTCTGCAGGAGGCCCCGTGAGCATTTTCACCATTTTCAACTCTCTTGTATAGTGGCCACCTTTGGGCTCCTCAGCTTACAGATTAGAACGGGGGTCAGCAATCTGCTACTTCTGAGG
Source organism: Dinomys branickii (assembly GCA_004027595.1). Taxonomy (NCBI): domain Eukaryota; kingdom Metazoa; phylum Chordata; class Mammalia; order Rodentia; family Dinomyidae; genus Dinomys; species Dinomys branickii. The sequence continues at coordinate 6,370 of PVLD010002737.1, read as the reverse complement.
CAAGCCCTGCTACCATTTGCTTTTGTAAATATTCTGGGAACTCCGCCACGCTCACCCACCTATGCTTCTGTATGACAGGGGCTGAGTTGCATAATTGCTGTAGAGAGCTTCTCTGGCCCTGGATAGGGAGTGCATGCAGACTCGGGTTTCGAGCAGATGAGGAATTAAGCGGCCAGACTTCGGACACCCCAAGCTGGTTGTGCAGTGTGGTGATCTGCTGAAATGTTAGATACCTTGGAGTCACTGTTGGAACTGCACTTTGGGGTTGGCTGTCCACTGTCTGTTTTACCTTCAGCAACTCGGGGCAGTGCAGCTACAGTCCAAGGTCCTCAGAGGCTCTCTGCGTGGCCTGAGGGCAGTAGGAGGGATACTTTGCCTTGAGAGTATAGTGGGAAGACCCCAGGAAGGATCTAATTAGAGATTCAGCTTTGTCTTCTCATCTGTCTATGTAAGAGGTTCTGCACTCCTCCACCATGGAGGTACACATCCAAAGAGAGAGAGAGGGAGAAGGAGGAGGAGGAGAAAGAAGAGAGGGAGAGAGGGAGACGACTACTTTTTTGCCTATGTGGCTGGGTCTGTCTGGAATATCCCTGTCATTAGCTGCCTACAGCTCATCTTTAAGATACACTTGATCTTAGCCAAAAAGCTGAGAAGCAATCATCTTTAAAATAGAGAATCAGTGTCCGGTTTTTGCTGGCTGCACTTAGATTCTTTTTCCTTAGGCATTTTTTATAATGGGTCAAAAGTCCCTGTTGTTGTTTAGGTCTAAGTGTCCCCCAGAAGTCCATTTTCAGAGGTGGGGCCTGGGTGAGAGGGGAAGGTCCCTGGGGGCCTGGTCAGGGTCCTGAGGGCGTGTTCTTCTCCCTAGCTCTCCCCATCTCTCTCTGCTTCCTGGCTGGTGTCGGGCAAGCAGCTGTACTCTGCTGCAGCACTCTGCCATGCATTTTGTGCCCTGCAGCCAGGCAACCATGGACTGAACCCGTGGGAACTGCAAGCCGAAGCCGACCTCTCCTCCTTTCTGTAGGGTATTTTGTCAAAGTGATGGTGGTATACGAAATAGAAACTCCCAACCTGAAGGATGTCTGGGACAAGTTTGTGTTCTCTAAAATCGAAGAATGAATTTTAGGAACAAGGGAAGTTAAGAGCAGAATATATTTATTGAGGGAAAGAAAGCTTCTGTCCAAGGGAGAGAGAGAGAGAGAAAGAGAGAGCAGGGGATCCCGACTGGGCTGCCCAAGACTCTGTCTTTCTAGGGACTTTTATAGAGCAAAACCATGAGGTGAGGCGGGTCCAAGGTAGGGGGGAAAATGGAAATCACAAGGTGGGCATGAGGTGGAACAAAACTGTGATCAGCATATAAGAACTGTTCAGGTAAAATTTATTAAATTCGTATCAAATGGAGAAGCGAGTCATGTAGCGAGCAGGCATGAATACAGAACAGGGGCTTTTCCTGCAAGGGGCTGGGTCAGTGACTCTTCAAGGTGACTGCTACCTATTTAGAATATCAATCCCTGATGTTTAGTCTTTTGTCTTGAGGCCTGGCCTGTAGCAAGTACATCTCCATTTGCAAGGTATCTTGTCTTCCATGTTGGCTCCTTTAAGGGCCTGGCCTCGACTGACCACCTGTGATGTTTCTATCTACCACAGCTACCTGTGACAATGGGAGAGAAAGTAACACAGAAAACTGGTAACAAGAGTAGAGTGGATGCTGTCACTGTGCCTGACCATGTAGTTTAGAATCCTTTGAAACTTGTTTTCAGTAGGAATCTGAAAAGTTTGAAGAATCACTTAAAAAAATCCTAAAATACTGTGAGCAGTGCTCATTGTGTGATACTGGCCAGAGCTTAGAACACCAAAATGCTGGTAAGATGCAGGTAGAAAAGGCCAAGCCCAGGAGTTTTCACTTGGGAACAAGGACTCCATTGGCAATTGGACTATAGGCCATGTGTTACGCTATGGCAGAAAATGTGCCCACATTTCGCCTATGTCCCAAAACTTTGTGGAAAATAAAGATTAAGAGTGTCAGACTAACTAATCTGGCAGAGAAAACTTCAAGGCAGCCCAATATTTCGGCTGTGGTGTGGATACTGCTGGGTGCTTTCAACCAATTACACATTGAGAATCAGGAGCAAATTGAAGTGCTGAATTATTTGAAAAGCTGTATTCTTACCAGACAGAAAGCACCTGCAAAGTTGGGTATTATTTACATTTTGATGGTTCCTGAGAGCTTCATAAATCCACAGGTTGGGGTTTGGGAAGGTGATTTAATTGTGGGGGTGGCATAGCTGACTTGCTGTTAGGAGAGCGGGTCTGGTTGACAGAGGCGGACAGCTGGGGTTATTACCTGGCTGGGTTGATCTCCCTTCTAGCCCCTCCCTTCCTCTCTGCTTCCTTGTCCTCATGACATGAGCATCTTTTCCCATGCAGTACCCCTCTCCTCTGCTGTGTTTTTCTTTGGAGCTTGGTGACTGTGGACTGAAACTTGAGCCCAAAATAAACCACACTCTTTTTTATTTGGAGGTAGCTTGCTGTAGACTGAAACCTGAGCCCAAAATGTACCTCTCTTCCTTTAAGTTGTAAGTGTCGGGTACTGTGTCTCAGGGATGAGAAAATAACTAAGATGCTGGGAAAGAGGAGAGCTGCTTTAAAAATTAGCATTAAAAAGAAGTAAAATACTTTGTATATAGAGAAAGGAGAAAGATGCCTGAGTGAACCTCAGAAATTGGCAAGACCCCATCCATCACAGGCCAAAGGTGGAAAACTATAAATACTTCATTGGAGAAGGGAGCCCCTTGAACGCTTGCTCATTCAGAGGTTCCTAGCAAAATGTATCCCTGAGTTCAGCCATCTAGACATTCAGAGGCAACTGTAGTCATAGTAGGAGAGGATTCGACTACTTCTTAAGTTGGCAACTGACTTTAGAGTCATTCACACTGTGCTGCTGTTTTGACCATTCAGAATGAAAGAGTTATGGGCCATAGAGGCTTCCATCCAGATTTCAGAAGAAGGCTGGCAAGGTAGGCAAAAATGGTGATGGGCTCATACTCCCTGCCAAGAGCCCATGAGAGGACAGTGTATAAAACTGTTAGAATGGGGGCTGGGGATATAGCTCAGTGGAATAAGTGCCTGCCTAGCAAGCCCAGGGTCCTGAGTTCGATCCCCAGTAGCGCCAAGAAAAAAAAAAACTGTTAGAATGAAGTTGAAAGTATAGTGGAAACCCCAGGACATTGAACATGTCAGGAACACAGAACATCTGCTGAGAAAAACCACAGGCAGTGAGTGCAAAAAACCCAAGAGAGAGGCCATGTGGGCTTCAACCAACAAAACTATAGGACCTAAGCTGCCAAAGCCCTATAAAGCTTACATCTCATCACAACCTGCCCTGGGTGCTGTCACAGAGCTCGAGTATTCAGCATATGAACTCCTGGGTTTCAGTTTTGCCTTGGCCCAATTTCTTTCTGTCCCCTGTTTCGTCCTTTAGGAATGGAAATATTTACCCTGTGTTGGAAACTTTCTTTTGATTTTTATAGAGGCTCACAGCTAGGAGTTTGCCTTGTGTCTCAGAGGAGACTTTACTTGGACTTTTCAACAATGCTGGAACTGTTAAGACTTTGGCAACTCTTAGGCATAGACTAAATGCATTTTGCAAAATTAGATGCACATGAACCTTTCAAAGACTAGGAAGGCAATGATGGTTTATATCTAAAATGCCCCCCAGAAGTCTCACCTTCAGAGGTGGGGCCTGATTGGAAAGGGTGGGGGTCCCCAGGGACAGATCTTCAAAAGGAACGTTCTTATCCCCAATCCCTCCTTCCTCCCTGTTTTCTGACCTCTGTGCAGTAAACTGCTTTCCTCTGCCATTGCCCTGGAGCCAGCCAACCACAGACTGAGCCACTGAAACTAAGAACTGAAATAAGCAGCCCCTCCTTTAAGTTATGGGTGTGGGGTGTTTTGTCCCAGTGACCAAGATGGTCCCATTTTCTCAGTGTGGCATTTTTAAAGCTTAGTTTGTTGGCACTTGAGCCAGTTGGCCTAATCACAGAGGCAGACCAAAGGGAGCAAAAGAGGGCATGGCCACACCCACCTGTGCATCTGGAAGCCCTGGAAAGGCTGCTAAATGGACACAAATGCAACCTTGGGAAACATGGACAGAATTCTAAGCCACAACAGAGGCAGCAGATACCAGATGACAAGTTGAGGGTCCCTTCTGCAAGTGCAGCTTTGTCTAGAGGACCTGGATGGCAACTCAGATTCCCACCACCATCTATTGTCTCCTATGGCTTGGTCTGTCTTTCATGTGCATCTCAAGGGAACTAGGCATCAGTATACGAGATGTGATTAAGTATGATTAACATTTAAGGTTTTAAAATTTTATTACAGTGAAGATGCATTGCCATTAGTACCTGTCAAAACATTTTCCCCTCCCTTCATACACATTTATCTCATCATTCTTGTGACTTTCTGAAGCAGTTCTAGCAGTCCTCTTGGTGCCTGAATGTGGCCAAAATGTCTCCCTTATGTGGTCATTTTGATCCTGGGGAAGAGCCAGGAGTCACAGCGCCAGATCTGGTGATTAAGGTGGATGAGGACACTGTAATGTTTTACAAGCCCACTTATCTGCTGGAGAACACTGAGCAGCAGCAGTCCTCTTCTCTCAGAAAGACACACATGAAAGAGGAATTCCAGAACCACTTCAGAAAGTGGCAGTCGTGATGGGACAAGTAAGTTTGAAGTGGGGGGGATTCTGAGGGGGATTCATGGTGATGTCTTTTACTGTAGTACATTTTAAAAATTTAATTATTCACCATGTGTTTCAATCACACCTCATATATACTAGAAAACAAAATGTCCTTCCTCAGTCCTACACAGAAGAGTTGGCTTATCCCCATCTCTTGTCCTACCCTACCAGAGGAGTGTGTGTGTGTGTGTGTGTGGGGGGTCTGAGACTATCCTCCTCACAGCCTGTCATTCTGCCCTTAGCTTTGCAGGTTCTGGTCTCCAGAGTCCCTGGAACAAATATCCACCTTCTTGGCACAGGGAAGGAGGTCAACCAGAACTCCAGCTGAACAATAGTAAGTACTGTAGCAGGGGTGACTAAAGTCCAGCTTGGAAAAGCAGAGGGACAGTAGGACTCAGTCCATCTGAAGCTCAGGAAGAGTCAGGTCCAGGGGAGGGCAGGAAGTGTGTGAAGATGCATAGGACACAGCTCTTCCCAGGAGCTCACATCCCAGGGAGAACAATGTGCAGGGCAAGGAAATCCAGATTCATTTCATGTGGAGTGGTCAGCAGCACAATGCCCCCAAGACGTCCACATCCTGAGCCTCAAAGCTGACTGTGTGGCCTAACACAGACGCATGGTCTTTGCAAATGTGGTGAGGCAAGGGCCCTGAGAAAGGGAGATGATCCTGGGTTGCCCAGGTGACCCAAGATACTCACCAGGGTAACCTGTACTTCTAGGAGGAACAAAGGGGGTGAGTCAGAAGAGGAAGCATAACAGCAGAAGCAAAGGTCAGAACAGTTCTACATAGAAGGATGCAGCCAGGCACTGCTGGCTTTAAGGATGGAGGAAGACATGAGCTTTGCAGTCCAAGCTACCTGAGAGCTGGAAATGGCAAGGACATGGGTCTCCCTGGGGTCCTGCAGAAAGGGCACAGCCCTCCTGTCTCCTTGATCCAAGTCCACTGAAACGCTTCTGAGACTTCAGGCCTCCAACTGTGAAATAACAAATCTGAGTTGTCTTAAGCCACTTAATTGTGGCAATTTGTCAGCACAGCCACAGGAAGCTAATGCAGATTGTACATGCTGGGGGTGGCAGACAGAGGGGCAATTTCAGCCTGGGAATCAAGGAACCTTCTTTAAAAGATACCCACACTGGATTTTTCAGGATGAGTAGGAGTGGGTAGGCTCATGGGGACAGGAGAGAAGCAGAGTATGTGGACTCCTCAAGATCTGAGTCAACATCTCAGAAAGTGAAGGCAGGAGAAAGAACTAGGGAGAGCAGGAGTGTGAAGACCCATGTGCCTTTTGGAGAGCACAGGATTTCAATAAATGGAAAAACATACCCTGCTCATGGTTAGGAAGAACTAACATTGTGAAAATGGCCATACTACCAAAACTGTTGTACAGATTCAATGCAATTCCCATTAAACTACCATCAGCATACCTCACAGATCTAGAGAAAATATGCCTCAAATTCATCTGGAACCAGAAGAGACCCAGAATAGCAAAAGCAATCCTGGGCAATAAGGACAAGTCAGGTGGAATAACAATCCCTGACCTGCAATTGTACTACAAAGCTACTATAATAAAATCAACCTGGTACTGGCTAAAAAACAGACCTGAGGATCAATGGAACAGACTGGAAGATGCA